>CM052668.1:36806060-36818597 GCA_028533165.1 Leontopithecus rosalia
CCCTTGGTCAGGCACACTGTGGCTCACGCCAGTAATCCTAGCACTTTAGGAGACTGAGGCGGGTGAATCTCCTGAGGTCAGGAGTTTGAGACAAGCCTGACTAACATGGCAAAATCCTGTCTCTACTAAAAACACAAAAATTAGCCAGGCACGGTGGCTCACGCCTGTAATCCCAGCACTTTGGGAGGAAAAGGCGGGCAGATCACCCGAGGTCGGGAGTTCAAGACCAGCCTGACCAACATGCCCCTTCAGCATGCCCCTGTCTCTACTAAAATTACAAAATTAGCCAGGCGTGGTAGGATATGCCTACAATCCCAGCTACTTGGGAGGCTGAGGCAGGAGAATTGCTTGACCCTGGGAGGCAGAGAGGTTGCAGCGAGCCAAGATCATGCCATTGCACTCCAGCCTGGGCAACAAGAGTGAAACTCTGTTTCAAAAAAAAAACAAAAAAAAAATACAAAAATTAGTCAGGTTAGCCAGGCATGATGGCAGGTGCCTGTAATTCCAGCTACTTGGGAAGCCGAGGCAGGAGAATCACTTGAACCCAGGAGGCGGAGGTTGCAGTGAGCCGAGATTGCACCATTGCATTCCAGCCT
The DNA here is from genome assembly GCA_028533165.1 of Leontopithecus rosalia. Classification (NCBI taxonomy): domain Eukaryota; kingdom Metazoa; phylum Chordata; class Mammalia; order Primates; family Cebidae; genus Leontopithecus; species Leontopithecus rosalia. The sequence goes on from CM052668.1 coordinate 36,806,657, forward strand.
GGGTGACAGAGCAAGACTCCATCTCAAAAATACCAAAACAAAATAAAATTAGCCAGCGTGGTGGCACATGCCTGTAATCTCAGCTACTCAGCAGGCTGAGTCAGGAGAATTGCTTGAACCCAGGAGACGGAGGTTGCAGTGAGCTGAGATCACACCACTGAACTCCAACAAAAAACAAAAAAAAGAAAGAAACTTGACATTCCAGGCACCCCAGAAGCTCTCCAGGTCCCCAGCTGTCTTACTGCAGACTTCTGTTCCTCTGCCTTCTCCCCTTCACTTGTAAATCTGGGTATCCCTTGAAGCTCCACCCTGCACTCCCTTGCCAGGAAAGCCTCCTCACCACCAAAGCTTCAGTGCTGCTTAATGCTCTCACAGCCTCCCAAACTCCATCCCCGACCCAAGGTCTCTCCCGTAAGCCCCAGACTCAAGTTCTGCTCCTGGCTGCCCCTCAGGGCCTTAATAGTCAACCATATCCCAATTGAGCTTAGTGTCTTCCACCACATGAGGGATGGCCCTGCCGTCCTATCCAGTTCATTGAGCCAGACCCTTGGGCACTGTCCTTACCCTCTTCTTGCCTCTCACCCTGAAAAGGCTTGGGTCCCCAAGTCCTGCTCCTCCTGCCCTTGAATCTGTCTGGCTCATTCCCTCCTTTCCTGGTCACAGGTCAGGCCTTGTCCTGTCTCACCTACTACATTGCCAGGTTCCTCCCTGACCTTCTGGCCTCCCCTCCATGTCTACAGGGGGGTCTTTCTGGCACCCAGAGCTGACACTGTCTCTCGCCTGCCCAGTTTTCTCTGAACTCCCCATCACACTCAGGAGACGGTCCAATGTGACATTAAAGGACAGAGCCTCCACCTGCCTCTCCCTCTTCCTTTTCCATCCCCTGCCCCCTACATTCTATGTCCTGGCCGTAAATTACCATTCTTCATCCCCACAAGATTCTTGACCTTTCTGTGCATCCATCTTTCGTTCCCTCTGCCTGGATATTTCCTTTTCTTGGCCCTTAAGAAGCCCCTGAACATTCTCTCTCCAGAGAAGTCATCTCCATCCCTCCACAATGTTGTCAGTCTTGTTCCAGTGTCCTGCCTGCACTGGGCCAGCTGTCTGGCCTGTATTAGCTGCTTCTGGTCTGTAAGTGCCTCCTCCCCACCACCTCAAACTGAGCCTATGGTGGGCAGGTTCTGGGTCTGGCCCTTGCCAGTGTCCCTAGCATGGGGAAATGCGCAAAGAGAACTGAGAGAGACTGAGTGCAAGGAAGGACCGAGTTCTGGCAAGGGGGACAAAATCAGAGAGGGAGAGAGAAGGAAAGAGAGCTGGCTAAAGGGAGAAAGACACCAGGAGAAAGAAAAGCACTGGAGAAGGGGAGAGACAGACACAGGTCCGGCCCTCTTGCTGGGCAGGAGCGCCCTGCAGGTGGTCGGTCTGGTGGGCCCTCACCTTCCCTGGGTGCCTGGCATCACCCACCATGGAGCTGGCAGACGGTTGGCTTATGTCTTGGCAGAATTAATCTCAGAATAACCAGATTCCAGCCAAATTTTGTTGAATGAATGAAGAAACAGGAGAAATGGCTGGGGAAGGGCGGGACAGATGTGGGACCAGACTTTCCGAGGCTCCAGATGAGGCCTTTGGAATACATCGATAAAAACTCGTCTTGCCGTTCTGGCCTTCCACTCACAAGGTTTCATAGCCAGGCCTGGGGCCGCCACAGTGAGCACTTAGACTCAGGGAACCTGGGTGGTCAGAAAGAGTTTAAGCACTTGCCCCCTGCCCTCCATCCTCAGTGCCCCCAACTGGGCCCTCCCAAGGTCCCCAGGGCAGTGGGCAGGATAGTCACCTGTGCAGAGCAAGAAGATAGCTGAGACCCAGCCCAGGTAGAAGGACCAGGAGAAGAAGGTCTGGACCTGAGGGTTTGGAGGCTGATCCCACCGCTCGCTGGTATACACCGCCATGGCCACCAGCATGGAGAGGGCTGGAGACAAGGACAAGAAAGATGGCTCAGTCCCTCGGCAGGAATTTGCTGGCTCCCAATGCCCCAGTGCACTTCAGAGTCCTTACCTGCAGCAAAGGCTGTGATGGTTGAGATCAGAGGGCCTCGGGCGGGAGCAGACAATGAGGGGATGCAGGACAGGACCAGGAAGCTCACAGACACCAGGGCCCACAGGGCAGCCAGGATGCTGAAGCTCTGCGTCACGTGGATGTAGCCTGATCAGGGGGAGACCATTGAGCAACCGTCTCCTCTGGCAACCCTCCCCCACCTCAGGACACCCCCTCCCCTTACCTGCTACGGAGTCCCCATGCTTATTTGGCCAGAGGCCTGAGTGAGCTGAGATGGTGGAACCCTCAGCCACAAACCAGAAGTCGGTGCTCAAAGCAATCAGGCAGAAAATCAAGCCCAGGGAGCCTGTAAGCAGGGCCAGGGACCGGAAGGGCTCCATGGGAGTAAGCTTGGGGCTTCTGGGTCCTGAGGGAGGACGAGGCTGCTGATCAGACTCTGGAATCTCAGAGAGGAGGAGGCTGTGCACCTGGACTCCTGGGTCCTCTGAGCTCAAGAGAGACCAGGAAGCAGTCTTGGGGCAGCAAGGGGTCCTGTGCTTTGTCAAATGAAGCTGGTTTGGTTTCACACAGTTCCCGGTAGCTGACTCTTTTCACATACCCTCCCTTCCTGGATTGCACAGGCGACGTCCTCCCTCCCCTCCCCGGGGTCTGGTTCCCTCCTTTATGTGTGGTGGGGGAGGACACGGAGGGTGTCAGATTGTCAGTGGTTTGGGTGGTGGTTTAGAACTTGCCTCTGTCACAGGTTCTATGACTCCCACCGGTGGAGCCCTCAACACCAAGTGGGGGCTTCCAGGAAGAGGTGAGAGAGAGAGAGAGAGGCTTGGGGGCCCTGAGGTGGGAGGAAGCCAGCCAGGCTAGGGTGTGTGTTAAGTGGGTGGGGAGATGTGGCCAGAGGGGACAGTTGGGGATGTGTCATGCTTTCCTGTGGGTTCTGCAGTCTTCCATTCTGGGAGGGGAAGTCCCCAAGTCTAGGGTCTCTGCTAAAGGAGGGGGCTTGGGAGTTAGAACTCCTGGGGCTTAAGGAAGAAGGAACTGGGGGCCTGAACTCCAGGTCCTGAGGGAGGAAGGAACGGGCAGAAGCTCAGAATCCTGGGCCCCAGTTTGGAACATATGCTAAGGGCAGGTAAACAGCAGAGAATCACAATTCTGAAAGGTTTGCAGAGTGGCAGACATGCCCACATCTTCACCTGAATTCAGTGGCATCTCTGCGTGGGTGGGCCTGGTGGCCTTTATCACCAGGACTGGGGGCTTAGGGGTTGTTGGGGGACATGAGGACTTCAGTCTAAGGTTCTCCAGCCCTCCAAACGCTAGCTTTTTCCATCCACACCCACATCAGGTCCTGGCAACACTTCACCCATGAGAAGGTATAAGGTGAAGGTGCCACAGCCCAGGAAGAAGGTCCAGAAAAACCTGACCTCTGTGAAACAGGGTGATATGGTTAGGCTTTGTGTCCCTACCCAAATCTCATCTTGAATTGTATCCCCATAATTCATGTGTGTCTAGGTGGAGACCGTGTGGAGGTAATTGGATCATGGGACTGCTTCCCCGTGCTGTTCTCGTGCTAGTGAGTGGTTCTCACAGGGTATGATGGTTCTATAAGGGGCTCCTCCTGCCTTCGCTTGGCACCTTCCTGCCACCCTCTGAAGAAGGTGCCTGCTTCCCCTTCACCTCCCACCATGACTGTAAGTTTCCCGAGGCCTCCCCAGCCATGCAGAACTGTGAATCCATTAAACCTCTTTTCCTTTACAAACCCAGTCTCAGGCAGTTGGTTTTTTTTGTTTTGTTTTGGTTTGGTTTTTTTGCGCCACCATGCCCAGCTAATTTTGTATTTTTAGTAGAGGCAGGTTTTCTCCATGTTGGCAGTTCTTTTTTTGGCGGGGGGGGGGGGGGCGGGGGATGTATCTTGCTCTGTAGCCCAGGCTGGAGTGCAGTGGCACCATCTTGGCTCACTGCAACCTCTGCCTCTCGGGTCCTGGTTCAAGCAATTCTCCTACCTCAGTTTCCCAATTGGTGGGATTCCAGGTGCCTGCCACTACGGCCGGCTAATTTTTGGTAGTTTTAGTTGAGGCTATGTTTCACCACGTTGGCCAGGCTGGTCTCAAACCCCTGACCTCAGGTGATCTGCCCGCCTTGGCCTCCCAAAGTGCTGGGATTACAGGCGTGAGCCACTGCACCCAGCCAGGCAGTTCTTGATATCAGGGTGAGAATGGATTAATACAGGGAGTAGCCTGGAAGAAGACCTCTGTGGTGAAGATGAACTGGGCCAGCAGTCCCAGGACAGCCGGCAAATGCAGAGAATGGGAAATGACCTGGGAGGCCGAGTCCTCTCCTTTATTAGAGAGACTCCAACTGGCAGCCCCCATCCCTCACTCACATCTGCACCACTCTGAGAACACATTAATGAGTACAAACTCCCAGAGGTGGCAGAGGCCATGAGCAGGCCAGGTCTCCGGAAAGGCTTCCAGAAATCTGCCATGGTGTGCAGTGAGTAGTGGGTCAGAGCACACAGCTCATTTGTGACCCTGACCCCCTCCCAAACCCAAAGCCGTCCTTAACCGCAGCTTTAACCCAAACCCAACTCCATCCCCAACCGCAGCTTTAACCCCAAACCCAACTCCATCCCCGAACTCAGTCTCAAGCCCAGTTCCAAGCACAAATTCAAACCATCCCTATCCCCAAAGTTAACCCTATTCCCATTCCCGAACACAACTCCAAACCCAAACCCATCCCTATTAGTAATCTCCACCCAAGCTTTGACCCCTAATTTAAGCCCATCCCCGTCCTCAAATAGAAGTCCATTCTCAGTCCCAACTACACACTCAACCCCACCCCCTAATTTGACCCCATTCCCAAACCTGATGCCATTCTAATTCCAAAACTCAACACCATCCTTAATCCCAGCTCCAACCCCTTCCTACCCTCAAATCTAACTCCATTCTCATTCTCAAACCCCACCCCATCTCCAAACCCAACCCCTCTCCATTATTAACCCCAGCCCCTACTCCAAATTCAACACTTTGGGAGGCCTAGGCAGGTGGATCACCTGAGGTCATGAGTTCAAGACCAGCCTGGCCAACATAGTGAAACTCCCCTCTCTACTAAAAATGCAAAAATTAGCTGGGCCTGGCGGCACATGCCTATAATCCCAGCTACTCAGGAGGCTGAGGCAGGAGAATCACTTGAACCCAGGAGGTGATGGTTGCAGTGAGCTGAGATCACACCACTGCACTCCAGCCTGGGCAACAGTTAGACTCCATCTAAAAAAAAAAAAAAAAAAAAAGAGGCCAGGCGTGGTGGCTCACGTCTATAATCCCAGCACTTTGGGAGGCTGAGGTGGGTGGATCAAGAGGTCAAGAGATCGAGACCATCCTGGTCAACATGGTGAAACCCCGTCTCTACTAAAAATACAAAAATTAGCTGGGCATGGGGGTGTGCGCTTGTAATCCCAGCTACTCAGGAGGCTGAGGCAGGAGAATTGCTTGAAACCAGAAGGTGGAGGTTGCAGTGAGCTGAGATCGTGCCATTGCACTCCAGTCTGGGTAACAAGAGCAAAACTCCGTCTCAAAAAAAAAAGAAAGAGAGGGAGGGGAGGGGAGGGGAGGGGAGGGGAGGGAAAGAAAAACTCAAAAGAATGCAAGTATTTGTCTCTCACCTACCTGTGACCTGGAAGCCCCTGCCTGACTGGAGTTGTCCTTGACTTTCTGGACGAACCAATGTACTTCTTACATATATTGATTGACGTCTCATGTCTCCCTAAAATGTATAAAACCAAGCTGTGCCCCGACCACCTTGGGCACATGTCGTCAGGACTTCCTGAGGCTGTGTCATGGACGAAAGTCTTCAACCTTGGCAAAATAAACATTTTTTTTTACACGGAGTCTCACTCAGTTGCCAGGCTGGAGTGGGGTGGCTCGATCTCGGCCCACTGCAACCTCCGCCTCCCGGGTTCAAGCAATTCTCCTGCCTCAGCCTCCTGCGTAGTTGGGATTACAGGCACGCGCCACCATGCCCAGCTAATTTTTGTATTTTTAGTAGAGACAGGGTTTCACCATGTTGGCCAGGATGGTCTCGATCTCTTGACCTTGTGATCCGCCAGCCTCACCTTCCCAAAGTATTGGGATTACAGATGTGAGCCACCGTGCTCAGCCTAAACTTTCTAATTAACTGAGACCTGTGTCCGATTTTTGGGGTTCACAGTCATGTCACCTGCTTGGCCACACAGTTCAAAATGTTGCTTTTCTTAGGTCTCTATCAGTCTTGGCGAAGCACTGTCAGTTTTTTTTTTGAATCACCTCAGGTCTCTTCCAACTTTCTCCAGCCCCTTCCAACCTCTCCTGGGCTTGAAAACTCCTCAGTAGTTCCCATCAGCAATGGAAGACCCCTATGGGGGTCACTCCAAGGGGCTCTGCTGCTTCTGAGGATCTGCTGGGCCCTGAGGCCCACCCTGAACACCCAGAGAGCAGGTCTATATTCTGTTACCGCTGGTTCTGTCTTCAGTGTTGCTGTCCTCACCCGGCAGTCCCAGGACTCCACACCAGTCTTTGACCCTCTGTCCACACCTGTACCCCAATGATTATTTCTTGGACCCTCCTTTTCTTGGCCTGATCCAAACTTTCTCTCCTTCTCCCACTTCCCTTGTGTTCTTTCTGACCTCAAGAACTTTAAGGCAGAAACAAGATCAGGTTAATTTGGGTCCCCCCAAATTTGAGTATAGCGCATTACACAAATCAGATAAGACTTTCATCCTCAGCCAGGTGTGGTGGTTCACACCTGTAGTCCCACCACTTTGGGAGGTTGAGATGGGTGGATCACTTGAGGTCAGGAGTTCGAGACCAGCCTGACCAACATGGCGAAACCCTATCTCTACCAAAAATACCAAAAAAAAAAAAAATTAGCTGGGTGTGGTGGCATGCACCTGTAATCCCAGTTACTCAGGAGGCTGAGAAAGGAGAATTGCTTGAATCCAGGAGGCGGAGGTTGTAGTGAGCCGAGATTGCACACTGTATTCAAGCCTGGGTGACAGAGCAAGACTCCAACTCAAAAAAATAAAAGACTAATTCTCAATGAACCTACATTCTATTAAAGAAATGAATGATAATGGTAAGCAGTTATTATGGAAGGCATCGTCATTTCTATTGAGGCCCACTCTAGTCATAATATTTAATGGCTATTATTGTAATGATAAAAATATATTAAATCCCAGTATCACTAGAGTACATCCCAATGAATAATACTTCATGTAAGCCAACAAATAACCCTATCAGTTGGCCTGAATAAATATTTATTGTTCAACAAATGTCCTTTTGAGTGATTCCCCTGTGCCAGGTGCTGTCTCTGAGGATCTACAGGAAATCAAAAGCAGACACAGATTGGCTGGGGCGCCTCATGCCTGTGATCCCAGCACTTCGGGAGGCTGAGGTGGGAGGATCACTTGAGACCAGAAGATCGAGACCAGTCTGGGCAACATAAGGATACCCGTCTCTCCAAAAAAGTAAAAAAGTTATCCAAGCATAGTGGTGCATGCCTATAGTCCCAGCAGCTCAGGAGGCTAAGGTGGGAGGCTCACTTGAGCCTGGGAGGTGGAGGCTGCAGTGAGCTGTGATTCCGCCACTGCACTGTAGCCTGGGTGAGAGTGAGAACCTGTTTCAAAAAAAAAGAGCCGACATTGAATCCCAAAGTTGGTGGCTTGAGCAGCTGGATAAAAATGGGTTGTCATTTCCTAAGACGGGGAAGACCATGGGAGGTGCACATGGGTTGTGTGAGATCAGGAACCTATTTTTGGATATGTGAGATTTGAGATGCCTCTTCTTTTCAAGTGGAAATGTTGAGTAAGTAAGTAGGTTGAATAGGTAAGTTGGAAACATGAGTCTGCAGTTATAATTATATCATTATTGCTAGAGTAAGCCCCTATAAATATGATGACTAGAATCAGGCTCAGTAAATATTTCTATTTAAATAGGCCTCGATACATTATTAAAGAAAGCTTCAATGGCCATTATTATTAGAGAAAGCCTCTATAAATACAGTGATATTTTTATTTGAGGATGCCCCAGTAAATATTATTTTAGGGAAGAAGCCTCTATAAACATAACATTTATTAGCACAGTTGTAGTAAATAGTCTTATTATTAGAATCAGCCCTGTGAAATAGTCTTATTCTATGACAGACGTCAGTAAATCTCATGACAGTTGGCAACCATTTATTTTACTTTGCTTTTTAATTTTTTTATTTTGAGACAGTTTTACGCTCACTCAGGCTGGAGTGCAATGGCACAATCACAGCTCACTGCAACCTCAACCTCCTCGGCTCAAGCAACCCTCACACCTCAACTTCCTGAGTAGCTGGGACAGGCACACACCAACATGCCCAGCTAATTTTTTTTCATAGAGATGGTTTTGTCATGTTGCCTGGGGAACTCCTGGGCTTGATTAATCCATCTGCCTTGGTTTTCCAAAGTGCTGGGATTACAGGTGTGAGACACCAAACCCAGCCAGCATCAATCAAGAGAATGAACCACTAATGAGTGAATGAAGAGATCACAGTAAGGAATAGTGTCTGAAGAGTAGGTGCAGAAGGTGAAGGCTCAGGGTTCTGGTGTTTCCTTTGGGGGGCCCATGTAGGGAGGAGAGAGGAGGCTGGGGAGAGCCAACTGCAGGTAGGGTGGGCAGGGAGTTTTTTCAGAGATCTTTTCATTTGTCCAATTATCTTACACATTCATATCCTGAAGTTGAAGTGTGGTTTGCTCCTGGGCAGGGACTGTGTGATTTAGCTCTGTTTCCCACCCTGGAGAAGCTGAGAAGCTTGGACCTCCATAATACAGCACCCCTTGGCTGGGCATGGTGGCTCACGCCTGTAAACCCAGGACTTTGGGAGGCCGAGGTGGGTGGGTCACCTGAGGTCAGGAATTCTAGACCATCCCAGCCAACATGGTGAAATCCCGTCTCTACTAAAAATACAAAAATTAGCCAGGTGTAGGGGTGGGCCCCTGTCATCCCAGCTACTTGGGAGGCTGAGGCAGGAGAATCACTTGAACCCAGGAGGCAGAGGTTGCAGTGAGCTGAGATCGAGGCATTGCACTCCAGCCTGGGCGACAAGAGTGAAACTCAGTCTCAAAACAATGACGACAGCAACAACACACACAAACACAGCACCCCTACCCACACCCACCACTCTCATAGCCGTTCCTCCCATCCCAGTCCCTCAAGGATGAACACGTGAGTAGTTTCACATCAGTTTTATTAGACCCCACAAAGTTGCTCTAATGGAGATTCCATTTTTCTAACAACCTGCCAGGCAGATGGGGACTTGAGTCCTCTCAGCTCCCTCCCACAGGCCCCTTTCTTCCTCCTTCTAGTTTAGGACCAGGAGTCAGCCTCCCGCCCAACCCAGAGTCCAGAACTGACCCCCCCCATTCCCCTAGGAACCAGGATTTCAGGCCTCTAGACCCTCCTCCTCCTCTTCAGTGGCCTCACTTAAACTTCCAGATGAAGTTGGGGGGACACAATTGGGCTTAGTGGGGTGTGGACAGGCGCCGACATTCATGCATCCGGTAGGCGCACATGTAGAAAATCCCTGCATGAGAAGAAATTACAGTTGACCCCCAAAACTCCTCCCAGCACCCCATTTCCACCCCAAGAGAGCCCAACACTCTACTCCCTTTCTCCCTGGGTATCCACAGCCCCCAGACTCCAGAGGCCTGGAGTCTCCCTCCTGACCCAGTGCTGTGGGACCCAGGTGAGACACCCTATCATCTTGCTACTGGATCTGCTGCCCACCCTGCCCCGGACACTGACCTTCCTGCCCCTTGTCCCCAGTACCTGCAAAGAAGGTCATGAGCACTGCCACCCAGCCCAGGATGTAGGACCAGGAAAAGCGCCAGTCCCCAAAGCGGCGGCCCAGGAAGCTGACGGTGACTCCAGTGTAGATGCCCAAGGCCAACAAGACAAAAAGGGCTGGGGAGAGAGGGCGGTAGGACACAGGTGGGACTAAGGCTGGGTGTGGTTTTGGAGATGGGCAGGGAACTAACGATGGGGGTGGGGAGTAAGATTAGGGAAAGGGGTCAAAGTAAGTTGTGGGTGGGGATAAGAGTGAGGATGGGGGTTGAGTTGAAAGTAGGGATAGGCTGGGCATGGTGGCTCAGGCCTGTAATCCCAGCACTTTGGGAGGCCGAGGCGGGTGGATCACGAGGTCAAGAGATCGAGACCATCCTGGTCAACAGGGTGAAACCCCATCTCTACTAAAAATACAAAAAATTAGCTGGGCATGGTGGCGCGCACCTGTAATCCCAGCTACTCAGGAGGCTGAAGCAGGAGAATTGCCTGAACCCAGGAGGTGGAGGTTGCGGTGAGCCGAGATCTCGCCATTGCACTCCAGCTTGGGTAACAAGAGCGAAACTCCGTCTCAAAAAAAAAGAAAGTAGGGGTAAAGATGATTGGGGCATAGGGTTGGGATGGGGTTGGACGTGCTTCTGCTTTGTATTATAACCAGCCATTGTCTCCGGTTCCTGGGAGGGAGAATCCATATTTCGAACTTCCTGAATAATAGGAGCGTCTTTGTTATTCTTGAGCCTCTTGGGCCCAACCTGACTTTATGTAATGAATGAGATGACTCAGCATTAGGTGTGGTCTTCAGAAAGACCAACCAGACCAGAGACAGTGGCTAATACCTGTAATCCCAGCACTCTGGGAGGCTGAGTTGGGCGGATCCCAAGGTCAGGAGTTCGAGACCAGCCTGGCCAACATGGTGAAACCCGATGTCTACCAAAAATATAAAAATTGGCCTTGAGTGGTGGCAGGCCCTGTAGTCCCAGCTATTTGGGAGACCGAGGCAGGAGAATTGCTTGAACCCAGGAGGTGAAGGTTGCAGTGAGCTGAGATCGTGCCACTGTACTCCAGCCTGGGCCACAGAATGAGAATCTGTCTCAAAAATAACAAAATATCTCACTTGAGTGAGTTAAAACAAGATAAAAATAACAAATAACAAAGAAACCCCAAAATTAGCTGGGTATGGTGGTGGACACCTGTAATCCCAGTTACTCAGGAGGCTGAGACAAGAGAATCACTTGAACCTGGGAGGTGGATGTTGCAGTGAGCTGAGATCACGGCACTGCACTCCGGCCTGGGTGACAGATCGAGAGTCCATCTCAAAAAAGGAAAAGGAAGGCAGGAAGGCAGGCAGGAAGGAAGAAAGTAAGGAAGTGGAAGGGAAGGAAGGAGGGAGGGAGGGAGGCAGGCTGACCACGATGTTAGAGGATTGGGACTCTGAACCACTTGATATCGGGGAGGAAAGGAACCTGGAAACTGAGTTCAATCAATGGCTAATGATTCAATCAGTCATGCCTGTTTAGCAAAGACTCCAATAAAAACCTCTGGATACTGAAGCTCAGTGGAGCCCCCTATTGGTGAACCCATCTGTGTGCTGGGAGGGTGACCCCTGGTTCCACAGGAAGAGGGCTTGGAAGCTTGCATTTTGACTTTCCTAGACTCTGCCCTCTGTGTCTCTTCATTTGCTGGGCCTGAGGTGTGTCCTCTATCATAGAACTATCATTTTAAGTATAGTTCCAGCACTTCCAGCAAATTTTTGAATCTGAGTGGGTCTTGGGAGCCTCCTAGTTTGTAGCCAATGGATCAAAAACATGGTGGCCCAGGGACCCCACTGGCAGCTTGTATCTGAGGTGGGGGCAGTCTTGCTAGGGACTGTGCTCTTAACCTGTGGAGTCTGACACTAATTTTAGGTGAATAGTGCCAGAACGGAACTGTAGCACACCAGCTGGTGTAGGAATAGACTGGAACTAGTATGAGGTTGGTTTTGGGGGTGGGGGTGGGATTGGGGGGGGTGGGACTGAGTGTGAGGAGGAGTAAGGGGTGAGAACGGTGTTGGGGGTGGG
>CM052668.1:36818697-36837285 GCA_028533165.1 Leontopithecus rosalia
GGGGTAGGGAGAGGGGGGGCTTACTCACTTGAGGCAAAAAACACGATGCCAGCAGAGAAGGGCCGGGAGATTCGGGAGAAGGTAGGCTGCTGAGCGAATGCCATGATGCCTATGATGATGCCAGAGGTGGCGCATAGGGCGGACAGGATCATGAAGGCCCGAGTGGCATTCCAGTATGCTGTGAGGGCACCCCATGGTCACTTGCATGCCTCCGCTGCTCTAAGTGAGATCTGCTGCTACCTCTAAGATAAAAATGCCTTGCCCCTTTCTATATTCCTAACCCAGCTTGTCCTTCCCTTCTTTGTAAATGCCCTCTTCTTCACCTGGCAAACTCCTACTCATATTCCAAAGCCCAGCTGCCAAGACCCCTCCTCTAGGGAGGATCTGCCCATCCCTCAGTCATTATCTTCACCCATGGCTAAGGGTTGTGACTCTGTTTGTCTGTCTCTCCCTCCAGCCTGATAGCTCCTTGAGGACAGGCACTGGGTTGGTTCTGTGTCACTAACACCCACCACACATTTGGTTTGCATTCTGGCCTCAGGAAATGTTTGTTGAATAAATGAATGAATGGTGATTCCCTATGTTTTTCTGCTAATTACTACTCTCTCTCACATTTCTCTCTCTCTTTTTTTTTTTTTTTAAGAGACTGAGTCTTGCGCTCACTTGGGCAGCACATATACTAAAATTGGAACGATACAGAGAAGATTAGCATGGCCCCTGCGCAAGGATGACACGCAGATTCCCGAAGCGTTCCATATTTTTTTAATTTTTTAAAATTAAAAATAAATAAATAAAAATAAAAAAGAGACTGAGTCTCCCTCTGTCACCGAAGCTGAAATGCAGTGGCACAATCTCTGCTCACTGCAGCCTCCACCTCTGGAGTTCAAGCAATTCTCCTGCCTCAGGTCCCAAGTAGCTGGGCGTATAGGTGTGTGCCACCATGCCCGGATATTTTTTGTGTTTTTAGTAGAGACAGGGTTTCACCAGTGGTCAGGAGGATCACCTGAGGTCAGGAGTTCAAGATCAGCCTGGCCAACATAGTGAAACCTCATCTCTAATAAAAATACAAAAATTAGCCTGGTGTGATGGCAGGCGCCTGTAATCCGAGCTACTGGGGAAGCTGAGGCCGAAGAATCACTTGAACCCATGAGGTGGAGGTTGCAGTGAGCCAAGATTGTGCCACTACACTCTAGCCTGGGCAACAGAGAAAGACTCCATCTCAAAACAAAAGAAAATAAAAAACAAAGACTGATGTCCTTATAAAAAGGGGGAATCTGGATACAGACGTGCTCCCAGGAAACACACCATGTGTGAGGAAGGTTGGAATCGGGATGGTGCATCTCCAAACCAAGGAACACCAAAGATTCCCAGAAAATCACCAGTAGCCAGGGAGAGGGGGACGTGGAACAGATTGTCCCTCACAGCCCTCAGAAGGGACTGATTCTGCCCACATCTTCATCTTGGGCTTGTGGCCTCCAGAACTATGGGACAACACGTTGCTGTTTTCAAGCCACCCAGTCTGTGGGGCTTTGTCACGGCAGCCCTAGCACGCTAATTCAGGCTGGTCATGGTGGCTCAGGCCTAGAATCCCGGCACTGTGGGAGGCCAAGGCAGGAGGATTGCTTGAGGCCAGGAGGGTTTTTAAAAGTATTTACTTTATCTTATTATTATGTTTTGAGACAGGGTCTTACTCTGTTGCCCAGGTTAGAGTGTAGTGGCTCCATCTTAGCTCACTACAGCCTTGAACTTTTGGGCTCAAGTGATCCTCCCATTTCAGCCTCCTGAGCAGCTGGGGCCACAGGAGCACACCACCGTGCCCAGCTAATTTTTTATTTTTTGTTAAGATGGGATCTCCCTATGTTGCATAGGCTGGTCTCAAACTCCCGGGCTCAAGTGATCCTCCTACCTCAGCCTCCCGACGTGCTGGGATTATAGGCTGAGCCACCATGTCCATCCGAAGCCAGGAGTTTGAAACAAGATTGGGCAACACAGCGAGATGCTGTCTCTACAAAAATCAAACCAAATGAAATAATGAGGCCGAGTGCGGTGGCCCATGCCTGAAATCCCAGCACTTTGGGAGGCCGAGGCAGGGGGATCACGAGGTAAAGAGATCGAGACCATCATGGCCAACATGGTGAAACCTCATCTCTACGAAAAATATAAAAATTAGCTGGGCATGGTGACACATGTCTGTAGTCCCAGCTACTTGGGAAGCGGAGGCAGGAAAATCACTTGAACCCAGGAGGCAGAGGTTGCAGTGAGCCGAAATCACACCATTGCACTCCAGCCTGGGTAACAATACTGAAACTCCATCTCAATTAAAACAAACAGAAAAAGAAATACTGAATACAGATATCTCTGGCTGTTTAAGAGTCTGGAGGACTTATGGGGCACGTTACAGTTTATCTGTTTCCCGTAGTTACGCTAAGAGTGGAAAATGCAAACGGCTTTGAGGCCCGGCTTCAGTTGCGATCAGGGCAGGGGATCTTGGGGGTCACAACCAGCTGGGGTGGAGGGCGGGATGAACTGGCCATGTGTGCCCCACATATTGATTGCCAGTGTGTTGCCTGTCAGTCTATCATCACAGAAAACCTTTCCTGTTCACATTGTTATGTGGTTTCTGTTTCTTGAAGGAAGCATGACTGGTCATTTAAAGGCGTAGCTGCTGCTCACACCCAGCTGACATGTGGTCCTTGCGGCGTGAAAGTTCGAATTTTATTTTTTCCGAAAAGAGCTGCAAATCCAGATTTTTAGGTTAAAAACTCCAGATTTTTAAATACCAGCAACTGGCCAGGCACGGTGGCTCACTCCTATAATCAATCCAAGCACTTTGGGACACTGAGGTGGGTGGATCATTTGAGGTCAGGAGTTCAAGACCAGCTTGGCCAACGTGGTGAAACCCTGTCTCTGCTAAAAATACAAAAATTAGCTGGGCGTGGTGGGAAGTGCCTGTAATTCCATCTATTTGGGAGGCTGAGGCAGGAGAGAATTGCTTGAACCTAGGAGGCAGAGGTTGCAGTGAGCCGAGATCATGCCACTGCACTCCAGCCTGGACGACAGAGAAAGACCCCGTTTCAAAAATAAATAAATAAATAAATAATATTCATTCATTCATTCATTAATAATATATAATACATTGAGTATTACTACTAGTACTATTAATAATAATACCTGGCATTTATTGAGTGCTTACTATGCCCTACGTGCTATTCTAAGCACTTTACATTGATAATCTCCCTCCCATCTCCTAACAATACTAAGGGCAGTTCAGTTGTATGTAAGAATGAGACATGAGGCCAGGCACAGTGGCTCACGCCTGTAATCCCAGTACTTTGGGAGGCCGAGGCAGGTGGATCACGAGGTCGGGAGTTCAAGACCAGCCTGACCATGATAGTGAAACCCCATCTCTACTAAAAACACAAAAATTAGCCAGGCGCAGTGACACGAACATATAATCCCAATTACTCAGGAGGCTGAGGCAGGAGAATGGCTTCAACCCAGGAGGTGGAGGTTGCAATGAGCGGAGATTGTGCCATTGCACCTCAGCCTGGGTGACAGAGTGAGACTCTGTCTCAAAAAAAAAAAAAAAAAAAAAGAATGAGACATGAGATTTGACCTCAAAACTCACACATCCTCTTGAGTAGTTGAGGGGAAGAGCTGAGCCCCACTGTGCTGGATGTGACAGGCACAGGAGACTTCACCCACCCATCTCACCAAGCAAGCCCTGAGAGAGAGGAAGTATGATGCCTGTTTCCTGGAGGGGTAGACTGAGGCAGGGAGAAGTGGAAAGGCTTGCCTGGGCCCACAAGCTTCAGAGTCAGATCTGACTGCACACTTCCTTCTCATTTCTGGCTGTGTCACTCGGGACACCTCTACATTTCTCCTGCCTCACACTGGGAATTCCCTGAGCAACAGCCGTGAGTCACCTGTCTTCTCTCTCCCCAGGATGCAGGAGACAGGGAGGCTTGGTGAAGGTCTTCCATTTTTTGTTTTTTCTTTCTTTCGTTTGTTTGTTCTTTCTTTCCCTCCCTCCCTTTCTTCCTTTTTCCTTCTTTCTTTCTTTCTTTCTCTCTCTCTCTCTTTCTTTCTTTCTTCTTTCTTTCGACAGAGTCTTGCTCTATTGTCCAGGCTAGAGTGCAATGGTGTGATCTCGGCTCACTGCAATCTCTGCCTTCTGGGTTCAAGCAATTATTCCTGCCTCAGCCTCCCGAGTAGCTGGGATTACAGGCGCCCACCACCACACCCGGCTAATTTTTGTATTTTTAATAGAGATGGGGTTTCACCATGTTGGCCAGGCTGGTCTTGAACTCCTGAACTCAGGTGATCCCCCACCTTGGCCTCCCAAAGTGCTGGGATTACAGGTGTGAGCCACCATGAAGGACTTCCGTTGGACAATATCACAATCACAAAACCGAAAACTTCAGGAACATGCCTCAGTCCTCTGGATTCTCGGGTATTTGTCAAAACAGCTGGCTTAGTTTGCTCACCAACTGTAATTCACTCACCAAAATTAGCGCAGGAGCCTTAACTTGCTTCCCAGGGACCAAACCCAAGTGCAGATGGGTTTTATTGGGTCTGCTTGGTGTTTTTAAAGTTTCTGAATTAGTTGCCGGTATGTATGTATGTATGTATTTTGAGTTAGAGTCTCGCTCTGTGGCCCAGGTTAGAGTGTAGTGGCACAATCTCGGCTCACTGCAACCTCTGCCTCCCAGGTTCAAGCGATTCTCTCCTACCTCGGCCAGGTTCAAGCAATTCTCTTGATGCCAACTGAACCCACTGCAACCTCTGCCTCCCGGCTTCAAGCTATTCTCCTGCCTCAGCCTCCTGTAATTCTCCCGGGATTACAGGTGCACACCACCATGCCCAGCTAATTTTTGTGTTTTTAGTAGAGACAGGGTTTCACCTTTTTTGCCAGGCTGATTTCAAACTCCTGACCTCAGGTGATCTGCCCACCTTGGCCTCCCAGAGCGCTGGGATTATAGGTGTGAGCCACCACGCCTGGCCAAATTTATTGACATATCATATAACAAGTGTACAATATAATATGCTCTACATTACATATTAATTTATTATAAAATATATTGTATAATATATACATTATTAATTTATTATACAGGACAGCATAATATATGCTATTAGCTAATGAATGTGTAATATAATGGATTCTACATTATATATTACACACAATATATATGTGTTATATAATATGTAGCATATTATATACAATATATTATGTACTGGTAATTTATTATATAATATAGGTGCATGTATAATATGCTATATTGTATATTGTTAATGTATATAATATGTAATAAGTGTGCTATAATATGCTCTACATTATATATTAATTTATTACATAATATATTGCATATATTATACATTCTGTTATATGTAATAATATAAATTGTATATATAATAATGTAGTATATATTCACTTATTAATATATTAGAGATGCTATGTAGCATGCAATATACTATGTATCTCTATGTATCTCTCTATGGTCTGGCGCACCGTAAGTAGGAAAAAACACTTTACGCAGTATTTAGCAAATTCAGGGCCCATATTTCTTCTGTATCCCCCAGTACCTAACATAGTCGTTGGTCCACAGTAGATATTTGGAAAATGCTGTTCCGTGACAGCACCCCAACTGTTATACATGACACCTTTGAGGCGTCAAAAAATGCCACCTCTCCCAACTTAACCTCTAAACCACCACCCCAGTAACAGCAGCTAGAAAGCAACCCTGAAGTCCCAGTCCTGCCCCCCTCCATGCTGAGTGACCTTGGACTGCTCCCTTTCCCTCTTTGAGCCGCAGAGTTCTCCATCTGGAATACAGGTGTCCTTGGGCCCCGAGGTTCGCCCTGCTCTTTACCCAGGCGCGGCCTGGACCCTGGCCGGGGGGCTCACCGATGCTCTCTGTCTGCACGTAGCACTTGCTGCCCAGGCAGTACCGCCACAGGCCCTGGTGGGCAAAGGAGCCTGACAGCCGGTACTGCATCCAGTGGTCTGTTGCTGTGGCCACCACCAGGAGGATGGTCCCTACCCAGGCACAGAACAGGCCACCACCCATGAAGCTGTACATGGTGATCTGTGGGGAAGGGGAGAGATGGGGTTGGGAGTTGAATTCCTGGGACTTGATGGAGGAAGGAACTGGGGGAAGAGAGGGCTAGGGAGTGGGATGCTGGGTACCTGGGAGAAAGAGATGGAGACCTGGACGCCTGGGTCCTGGGGGAGGAGGGGACTGGGGGCCTGGACTCCTGGGTCTGAGGGAGGAGGATGGTAGGGATCCCGGAAAGATGAGAGGGAGGAGGGGCCGGATCCTTGGAGCCTTGCATCCTGAGAAAGAGGGCGGGGGCCAGGTTCAGAGCAAGGAATAGGCTGGAGGCCTAGATTCCTGAGTCCTAGGGGAGGAGGGGCCCAGGGACCTGGATTCCTGGGTGCTGGGTAAGGAAGGAGCTAGGGGATAGCGGGTGGGACATCAGGTCCTGGGAGAAGAAAGAGCCGGGGCTCTAGACTCCTGGGACTTGGGAAAGAGGAGGCTATAGCTCCCATGCCTGGTGCCTACCTGAGTGGCAGAGCCTGCCGAGCCCTCCTTCTGCCACAGCCCCTCTGTGCAGACTGAGCTGAGCCTGGGCACTGGCCTCTTGGCCCCCTTAGGTTCTCCAAATCCCTTAAGCCTCCCTACACAATGGTCCCACGACCCAGCAGCTTCCAGCAGGCAGAAATGCAGCGGTGGCAGAGGCCTCAAATGGAATTTGCTGAAGCAGGCATCCAGGGGGTTCCCTGCCCCCAACCACTGCTCACTGACCTCTGTGAACCTCCCCTGGACACACTACATTATCGCCAGCCTTGCTCACAGCAATCCTGGCTTTGGCCGAGCTGTGTAAGTGCGCATGCACACACACACACACACAGACACAGACACACAAGATACAGGGAGAATGACAGGTTTATTGTTCAACCAGGGCTTCCTACCTGAAGAGCAGGCAGTGGGGTCCGGGGGAGTCAGAGGTGTCTGGATGTGTTGGACCAGTGGGCTTGTGGGGTGGCATCATGGGGCCATCACACTTGGGGCTGGGACAGGAAGATGAGGATGGACACAGAGCTGTGGCTGAGATTGAGGATGGGGCTCTTCGGGGCTGTAGTTTGAGGACATTAAACATGGGCTGATGAGAAAGGGGTTGGTAACAAGGGTGGGTTAGGGTTGAGGCGCAGAAGCGGAGCTGGGATTGGGGACAGGGATGGGAATGAATGGGCTTGGGAATAGGGTGTTGAGAGTGGGGAAAAGAGAGGCAGAGAGGAGTGGCTTTGGGCTTAGGAAGAGGGTAGGGGACAGGGTTGGAGGAGCCCTGGGGGTTGAGAATCAGGCAAGGATTGTGATTGTGGTTGGGGATGGCACTGGGCATGGGGTTGAGGCCATCAAGGAGACAGGCCTGGCATGGCGTTCAGGGTTTTCTTCTGGCTTGGGATTCTTAGTCGAGTGACTTAGGTTAGGTTCACCAAGTGGCTCACAGGAACTATTCCTGGGACCATGGTTTGGGGGACAGAGAAGGATGGGAACAAGATGTTTCTTGGGGTTCTTCTGACAGAGCTGAGGTCACTCCGGGCCCCAGGGAAAGCCTCCTGGGTGACTGTGATACCAGGTGCTGAACCCTCTGGGATCCTAGTACTCTGTCTCCCAGTCCTCAGCACACCTCAGTGTTTCCAGGGGTGGATCCGGACCTTGAGCTTCCTTATTCCCATCCTGGGCACATAGTGTTGGTGGTGAGGGCAGCGTCATTGGTGGGGTCCTGGGGCCAGCCCCAAGGCCCCCTGCCCGGCCCCTCTCTGGCTGCTCAGCTCTCCCAGGACCCCATCGATGTGGGCCCCGGCCCCAGCCTGGCCTATGCCTGACTTCCCAGCCTCCGCGTCCCCTTGAAGGCCTCCTGACTGTGCCTGGCTGGGTGTGGCCTGCTTGGGGATAGCAGGGGCAAGAGGGCAAGGACTGTTGGAGGGTGTAGACCCCAAGCAGGGCACTGTGCAGGAGGCAGGAGAGGGTGTCCAGGCGTATGGGCACGGTGACAGAGGCCACGCTCTCCGGGAGCCCCAGGTGGGTGGGGTCTGTGACACCCAGGAGCCAGGGGGGCAGGGCTGGGACAGTCGAAGGGGTCCATGGCTCAGTCCCAGATGATGGCAGGGACAGGTTGTTCCTAGAAAGGCAAAAAGACAGGTCAGTGGGACTCAGCCTCTCCTTCCTTCCTTCCTTCTTGCTGCTGGGCTGTCTCTGGACCTCTGCCGAGAGTAGCCATCTCTCTCCATCCTCAGTGTCCCCCTGTGACTTCCTCACCCGCTTCTGTCTCTTTCTTTCGAATCCGTATCTCTCTATAGAGAAACAAACAGCTCTGCCATTAACTTCAGCATCAGACAACTCGGCTCCAGTTTCTGGTTGCCTCGCTTATGGCGATTATCTTTGGACAAGCCGTTTTCCTATTCCAAACCTTGTTTATCGCCACAGATGGCTTTGGGTGGTATCAAAGGTGGGGATGACAGGGCTGGGTCTGGTAAGCGCTAAAACAGTGGACAGCTACGATTTCTCTAGCCCTCTGGTGATCCCTGGAGTCTTCACATTTCTTGGTGTATTCTTTAAAATGTCTGTTTGGGCCGGGTGCAGTGGCTCACGCCTGTAATCCTAGCACTTTGGGAGGCCGAGGTGGGCGGATCACCTGAAGTCAGGAGTTCGAGACCAGCCAGGCCAAGATGGTGAAACCCTGTTTCTAGTCAAAATACAAAAATCAGCCGGGCCTGGTGGCACATGCCTGTAATCCCAGCTACTCGGCAGGCTGAGGCAGAAGAATCTCTTGAACCCGGGAGGTTGCAGTGAGCCAAGATCAGGTCACCGCCCTCCAGCCCGGGTGCAAGACAGTGCAAGACTCCATCTTGGGCGGGGGGGGGGGGGCAGGAAACAAAATAAACCAAAAAAAAAATTTCTGTCTGATGAGTATCCGTTTCTAGCTCTCCGCCTGTTTCTAAATATCTCCCTCAACTCTTTCACCAAGATTCTCCAAGATTCTGTTTCCAGGACGGTACTTGGGCCTTTTTTGTTTTTTCCGATTCTCTACGCGGGTCTGCTCAGCGCGCCATTTCCCTCGAGTTTTCTCTATCTCCTGCTCTCTCTGGGTCTCTGTCCCCACTCTCAGGAGGTCTTCGTTTGTCTCACCTTTCGGGCCCCGCCCCGTCCTTTGGCTGTTCCATCTCCACTGGTGTCCTCAGAAGTCTCTTCTAGCAAGTTCGCCTCCGAGATCCTTCCAGGCCCGGGATGGTTGGGGAGGGGCCCAGGCTGAGAGAGGCGGGGCTTGGCCGGGTTCGAAACGGGGCGTGGCTCGCGGAGTGCTCCGGGACCCCGAAAGGAAGAGCGCAGGCCAGAACCTGGCTCTAGTTCCTCAGGACAGCTACCTCAGGCCTCCAGGCCCTCTTCAGCCCCTCCTCCCTCAGACCCAGGAGTCCAGATCCAGCTCCTCCCCCCTCAGACCCCAGAGCCCAGATCCAGCTCCTCCTTCCTCAGACCCCAGAGTCCAGATCCCCAGCTCCTCCTCCTTCAGACCCGGGTGACCAGATCCAGCCCCTCCTCCCTCAGAACCAGGAGTCCAGATCCCCACCCAGCTCCTCCCCACTCAGACCCCAGAGTCCAGATCCCCAGCTCCTCCTCCTTCAGACCCAGGAGTCCAGATCCAGCCCCTCCTCCCTTAGAACCAGGAGTCCAGATCCCCACCCAGCTCCTCCCCGCTCAGAGTCCAGATCCCCAGCTCCTCCTCCCTCAGACCTGGGAGCCCAGGTTCCTCCAGCACCTGTTCCCTCAGACCCTGGACTCTGGGTCCCCAGCCCCCTTCCTCTCTCAGATCCAGTAGTCCTGAGACCCCGGCCACCTCCTCTCCCTCTCCCTCTCCCTCTCGCTCTCTTTATTCCTGCCATATCCTCAAGGCACATTCTTTAGGACTCAAGGGACATTTTAGGTAGGGAAATCTGGACATGTGGACACTCCCCAGGGCAGAGGGCATGGTGGATGGTTTGGGAGTCTTAGCCATTCGAGGTGCCATGTCTCTAACTTTCTTTGTAACTCTAGGTCCTTCGAGTCACTATGCCTCAGTTTCTCCATCTGAGAAATGGGGCTAATATTACCGTCCAGCTGATTGTGATATTATGCGAGAATTAGTAAACAAAGAATCTGGACAATTAGTCTGAACAAATGAGACTGATTGTTAGTGCTGGTAGTTGTGACAGTATTTTGCTGAGAAGCTGTACTTCTTACATGCATTCATTTAAGAAATAGTTATTCAATGCCTGCTGTGCTCAGGGCTCCAGGCTGCCCACTGGGGACAGAATAGATATGGTCCCTACCCTCAGGAAACTTGCATGCTTGTAAGGGAGACAGACAAGACATCTGTAGCATATATTCTGTAAAATACCTGAAGATGTCAAATTAGGGCAAGGGGGTATAGAGGCACCAAGGCAGGGAGATACAGTAGATAAGGTGGTTGGGGCGGAACCCGGTGGCTCACGCCTGTAATCCCAGCATTCTGGGAAGCCGAGGTGGGTGGATCACTTGAGGTCAGGAGTTTGAGACCAGACTGGCCAACATGGTGAAACCCCATCTATACTAAAAATACAAAACTTAGCTGGGTGTGGTGGCACATGCCTGTAATCCCAGCTACTTTGGATGCTGAGGCAGGAGAATCACTTGAACCCGGGAGGTGGAGGTTGCAGTGAGCTGAGATTGCGCCACTGCACTCCATCCTGGGCAAGAGAGCGATACCCCATCTAAAAAATAATAATAATAAAATAAAATAAATAAAAATACAAAAATTAGCCGGGCATGGTGGCAAGTGCCTGTAGTCCCAGCTACTTGGGAGACTGAGGCAGGAGAATCACTTGAGCCTGGGAAGCAGAGGTTGTAGTGAGCTGAGATAGCACCATTGCACTCCAGCCTGGGCTACAAAGCAAGTCTTCATCTCAAAAAAAAAAAAAGTAGATAAGGTGGTTAGGAAAGGCTGTTACGGAAAGATTGGAGGTAGAATATTCCTGGGGAGGGAAGAGCTTCTGAAAGTAAAACATGCATAGTGATTGATTCAGGGACTGGAAAAAATCAGCTAAGTGGAGAGGGATACGTCCTTATATTTTTAAATAAATGCTTTATTTTGCAATACTTCTTTTGTGTATTTTTTTTGAGACAGGGTCTCCCTCTGTCACGCAGGCAGATTGGAGTACAGTGGCATGATCATGGTTCACTGCAGCCTCAACCTCCCAGGCCCAAACCATCCTCCTCAGCCTCAGCCTCCCGAGTAGCTGGGACCACAGGCGCACACCACCACATGGGATGCCTTATTTAGGCTGGTCTCAAACTCCTGGGTTCAAAACAGCCTCCTGCTTTGGCCTCCCAAAGTGCCAAGGGATTACAGGCATGAGCCACCAGGCTTGGCCTGGAATACTTTTATATTTACAGAAAAGTTACAAAGATAATACAGAGAGTTCCCATCTACTCCTGACTCAGCTTCCCCTAATGCTGCCGTCTTACACTGTCATGGCACATTACAACTAAGAAACTGACAGGACTATTAGGCAAACTGCAGGCTTTATTTGGATTTTACCAGTTTTTACACTAATGTCCTTTGTTTCTGGTCCTGGATCCAATCTGGACTACCACACTGGATTTAGTCATCCTCTCTCCTTAGACTCCTCTAATCTGCAGCCCTCTCTAAGTCTTTCCTTTTTTCCCAACCTTGAGTGTTGGGGAATGTAAGTTATTTTGTAAAATGGAGGGGTGTTTATTTATTTTTTTTTTTGAGACAGGGTCTCCCTCTGTCACCTAGGCTACAGTGCAGTGGCACTATCTTAGCTAGCTCACTGCAATCTCCACCTCCCCGGTTCAAGTGATTCTCCTGCCTCAGCTCGCTTAGTAGTTGGGATTACAGAAGCCCCTCACCACGTCCAGCTAATTTTTGTATTTTTGGTAAAGACAGGTTTTCACAATGTAGACCAGACTGGAGGTCTATTTTAATGAATACTCTGAATTCATTTAACCCGCATTTAAAAGAATTGTTTATCTATTTTAGTAGAGGTCTGTCAGTGTTGACCAGGTTGTTCTAAAACTCCTGACCTCATGCAGTCTTCCCACCTGGGCCTTCCAAAGTGCTAGGATTACAGGCTATTTTTAAATTTTTATTTATTTATTTAGAGACAGTCTCATTCTGCCGCCAAGGCTGGAGTGCAGTAGCACAGTTTCAGTTCACTGCAACCTCCGCCTCCCTGGCTTAAGCGATTCTCCTGCCTCAGCCTCCCGAGTAGCTGGGATTACAGGCGCGCACCACCACGTCCAGCTAATTTTTTTTACTTTTAGTACAGATGGGGTTTCCCCATGTTGGCCAGGCTGCTCTCGAACTCCTGACCTCAAGTGATCCTGCCGCCTTGAGTGCTGGGATTACAGGAGTGGGCCACCGTACCTGGCCCACAACATTGCATTTTGAGGAGGAGAAATCCCTAGCACCAGGACTGCCCTATGCTGGCCGATGTTGCTGGCACCGACTGGTTGGAATAGAATTTCTGCCAAGAGAGCTGGCTTACTTTTCTTTCCTGGAGACGGATGAGAACCCTGATTTCCAGATTTCAAGTCTGGGTCTATCCATCCGGTTACTTTAGATCCCAAAGAGGCAGATGGCGCTCACTGCTCAAGTGCAGCGTCCTGGGATTGTTCTAGCTTGTTCTCTTACTGCGTCTCCTATTACTGAGATCAGGGTCTGACTCTACTTGGAAACCAACGGTCTGACCTCTTTGCTTACCACGTACTTCCCCGTTTGAAGCTCTTTCTGCCCGGGCCCCGGCCCCGACGCCCCCGCAGCGCTAGAAGAAAGGAGGCGGGACCTTATGTCGCTAAGGAAATGCCCTTTTCTCAGCTTCCAAAATTGACAGGTTAGTTCTGAAAACCGACCAATCAACTTCTGTGTAAGGTGGTGGGAGCGAGACTTCCGATTTGTCGGGAACCCGGCGGCGACTGGTTAGAGCCCAGCCCACTTCCTGTTCCGCGACGCGAGCCACTACCCTCGGCTCTGATTGGCCAGAGAGCTCGCGTCGCTTTTGAATCCCCACCCTGCGGACTCCGCCAGCCTCGCTCTCGCCCTCTGGTGGGCAAGCGCCTTTCCGCGCCTTCTTCAGGCATTTTTACTGAGGCTTTTGTCTGCGCTTGTTCCGGGTGGTCACGGCAGCGTCCGGAAGACCCGGCCCAGGCCTGGACATGCGGAGCGGAGCTTGGATGGAGAGAGGACACTGTGTTATTGAGGGGAGAATCCCTCTCGGCATCTCCTTGGCCCAGTGGGGAGTCCCATTGACTCATCCACCGCTTAGAACCAGCCCTTTCCTTTCACTCCCCACGCCGCATCCCTACTGATTTTTAGACCCTCAAAGTTCCAAGATTCGACCTTATGCAGGGGCTCACAGATTTCCTTAACTCCCCCTCCTCCCCTATCCCCCTTCTTCCTTGGAGATCCTCGGGTTCCTGCTCTTTCCCATTCAACCCCATACACTTGGGGACCCTTCCAAGGGCAACGTGGGCACCTCCCACTGCCTCCCCTAACCTCATGACTACTCTTTTAGGTCTAGGAGGTCATCTTTGCTCCCTTCCCTAAAATCTCCCCACATTTAGAGGCCCTCACCCAGCTTCTGCCCTCTCAGCCCCGTCAAGGCATCAAGGTTTGGGGGTCACCTTTGTTTGCTTTTTTGAGGATACTGACCCTCGTTCTTTCGCCCAGGCTGGAGTGCAATGGTGCAATCTCAGCTTACTGCAATCTCCTCCTCTTGGATTCAAGTGATTCTCCTGCCTCAGCCTCCCGAGTAGCTGGGATTACAGGCGCCCACCACCAGGACTGGCTAATTTTTGTATTTTTAGTAGAGATGGGGTTTCACCATGTTGGCCAGGCTGGTCTCGAACTCCTGAACTCAAGTGATCCACCCACCTGGACCTTCCCAAAGTGCTGGGATAGCAGGCGAGAGCAACCGCGCCTGGCCTAAGCCTTAGTTCTTCATTGTCATAATGAGAGGAAGTACAAGAAAGTACAGATCATGGGTGAGGAGTGCAACTGATGTGTTTCAGTGATGTCCCGTACGGACTGTGCCCCTGAAAAGCTGAGTCACCTTGGGTAATTCGCTTAGCCTCTCTGAGCTTCAGTTTTACTCGGGGCTGGCTGATAACACTCCTCTCAGAGTTGCTATGACATTCGAACAGGGTCGTGTATATAAAGTGCTCAGCATGGAGCTTGTTCTCATTAAGCACCATGGCACGTGGGCATCTCTGCTTTTAACATACATATGTGTACACAGTCCAAGTGACAGAACATCAGGATTAGTGGGAGCTGTGAGGGTGGAGGAGGCAGCACCACCTGATATTTAGGTAGAAGAATGGCTGGGAGTTGCCAACATGTGGAATGAGGGACAAGTCAAAGTTGTCCCTAAGATTTCGAGTAGTTTGGGCAATGGTGGCATGGTAAGCTAAGATCAAGGATATAAGGGCAAGAAGTGCTTTCAGGCTGGGAGCATTTAGGAGAGCATGGGAGGATAATGCTGGACATGTTAAGGTGCTTATAGGGTATCCACACAGAGAGGTCTGGGAAACAAGGAATACAAGTGGGCTGGGTGTGGTGGCCCATGCCTGTCATCCTTGTCTTCCGGGTAGCTGAGGCAGGAGACCTGCTTGAGGCCAGGAATTTGCAATCAGCATGGGCAACCATGTAAGACCCCATTTCTACAAAAAATTTAAGGCCAGGTGTGTAAAATTGCTCATGCCTGTAAAATCCTGGCACTTTGGGAGGCCAGGGTGGGCGGATCACAAGGTCAGGAGTTCAAGACCAACCTGGCCAACATGGTGAAACCCCATCTCTACTAAAAAATACAAAAACTAGTCAGATGTGGTTGCACGTACCTGTAATCCCAGCTACTCGGGAGGCTGAGGCAGGGTAATCTCTTGAATCCCGAAGCAGAGGTTTCAGTGAGCCAAGATTGTGCCACTGCACTCCAGCCTGGGAGACAGAGCAGGACTCTATCTCAAAAAAATAAAAGAAGACATTAATGTGGTGCTTTTCTGGAGCTAGAGGCTATTGATGTAGGTGTGGGAATTACTACTTGAGAGAGTTCATCTCTGCCTGTTCCAAAATCCATTGTGAGCACTGCCAGTGCTTTCTTTAGCGCTCATGAGATTGGGGTAGGAGTGGTGCCATCTTCATGTTAGGCCGTCTTAGTCCATTTATATTGCTGTAACGGAATACCACAAACTGGATAATATTTAATAAAAAAAAATTGGCCGGGTGTGGTGGCTCACACCTTAAATCTCAGAACTTTGGGAGGCCAAAGTAGATGGATCACTTGAGGTTGAGAGTTCGAGACCTGCCTGACCAACATGGAGAAACCCCGTCTCTACTAAAAATACAAAATTAGCCAGGCGTGGTGGCACATGCCTATAATACCAGCTACTTGGGAGGCTGAGGTAGGAGAATCACTTGAACCAGGGAGGCGGAAGTTGTGGTGAGCAGAGATCATGCCATTGCACTCCAGCCTGGGCAACAAGAGCTAAACTCCATCTCAAAATAAATAAATAAATAAATAAATAAATAAATAAAAATTAAATTAAAAAATATGAATTTTGGAGGGACATAAACATTCAAACCATGGCAGAAACTCTTCGCAGAGCCATTTTGCTGCTGAAACTTGCAGGTGGGGGTATGACTTATTTAATAAAGATGACCTTTTCTGTATAGATGATACCTAGCAGATGTTGAATAGGACATTTTCTGTTTTTCGTTTGCTTTCTTGTTTGTTTGTTTGTTTGAGATGGAGTCTCTCTCTGTCACCCAGGCTGGAGTGCAGTGGTTCAATCTTGGCCCACTGCAACACCTAGCTCCTGGGTTCAAGCGATTCCTCTGCCTCATCCTCCCAAGTAGCTGGGATTACAGGTGCCCACCACTACACCCGGCTTTGCCATGTTAGCCAGGCTGGTCTGGAGCCCCTGACCTCAAGTGATCTGCCTGCCTTGCCTCCCAAAGTCCTAGGATCACGGCATGAGCACACTGTGCCCTGCCCTGAATAAGAATTTTTCTGTTGGTTCTTTTTTTTTTTTTTTTTTTTAAATGAGATGAGTTTCGTTCTTGTTGTCCAGGCTAGAGTGCAGTGGCACGATCTTGGCTCACTTCCCCGGTTCAAGCGATTGTCCTGCCTCAGCCTCCTGAGTAGCTGGGATTACAGGCATGTGCCACCACACCTAAGTTTTTGTAATTTTAGTAGAGACAGGGTTTCTCCATGTTGGTCAGGCTGGTCTCGAACTCCTGACCTTAGATGATCTTCCCACCTCAGCCTCCCAAAGTGCTGGGATTACAGGCATGAGACACCACGCCTGGCCTCCTTTTCTTTTCTTTTCTCTTCTCTCTCTCTCTCTCTTTTTTTTAGAGACAGGGTCTCGCTTGTTGCCCAGGGCTGGAGCGCAGTAGCTATTCACAGGCGCGATCCAAACTCCCATGCTGGCCTCCTTTTTTTTTCTTTCTTTCTTTTTTTTTTTTTTTTTTTGAGACAGAGTCTTCCTCTGTCGCCCAGGGTGGAGTACAATGGTGCAGTCCTGGCTACTGCAACCCCCGCCTCCCAGGTTCAAGCAGTTATCCTGCCTCAGCCTCCCAAGGAGCTGGGATTACAGGCGTGTGCCACCACACCCGGCTAATATTTGTATTTTTTTAGTTGAGACGAGTGTGTCACCATGTTGGCCAGGCTGGTCTCAAACGCCTGACCTCAGGTGATCCGCCCATCCTGGCCACCCAAAGTGCTGGAATTACTGGTGTGAGCCACCGCAGAATGCTTAGCATGTTGTAAGTTTGTTGTTCTTCCTTCCCTTTCCAAAGCATTCCCGCCTCCTCCATCCCAGCATGTGCTTGCACTTCTTTAGATTTGTGGGTCTGAGAGCGCACTGGTACCCCACCCACACGCGGTCTCCTGCTTTTCCAGTCCTCACCCTGAAAACCTTCTTCTAGTCACAGATCTAGTCATTTTGAACTAGATCTACTCTTGAACTCTTAATGACCTCTGCACCCGCTTCCTCTTCTGTGAAAACAAATGAGTTTGTGTATATTAAGCTCTAGCAGACATCTGTAGAGGATCAGGTGGTAAATAGTTTAGGCTTTGCAGGCTAGTGACTGAACTCTGCATGAAAATAACCACAATGTATAAAGCAATGAACATGACTGGGTGCCGTGCTGAAATCATCTCCTTCCCAGGGTCCATGAAACAGTCTTGTTCTTTGAGCTTTCCCCCCAATCATTTAAAATGTAGAAACATTCCTAGCTTGCAGGTACTATGAGAATAGGCAGCAGGCCAGAGGTGATGTAGGAGGCTTGTTGGCAGACTCCTGTCTAGTCTTTTTTTTTTTTTTTAACAATCTCCCTCCGTTGCCAAGGCTGGAGTGCAGTGGCACGATCTCAGCTCACTACAATCTCTGCCTCCCAGGTTCAAGCAAGTCTCCTGCCTCAGCCTCCTGAGTAGCTGGGGCTACAGGTGTGCACCACCACACCCAGCTAATTTTTGTATTTTTAGTAGAGATGGGGTTTTACCAAGTTGGCCAGGCTGGTTTCAAACTCCTGGCCTCAAGCAATCCATCCACCCTGGCCTCCCAAAGTGCTGGGATTACAGGTGTGAGCCACCACAACAGCTGTTTCTAGTCATCTAGTAATCCTCTGGGCTGGAGTTGGGGTGTGTCAGAGGCAAATCTTCTCCTCTTCTCAGAACACCATAGTCAGAGAAGGCCACTTGGGACAGATTTGTCAGGCTGTTTCAAATGCCCAGGTCTGGGATAGGATGCCCTCTCTGTGGAGGATTTTTTTTTTTTTTTTTTGAGACAGGGTCTCACTCTGTTGCTCAGGCTGGAGTGCAGTGGTGTGATCTTGGCGCATGGCAGCCTCTGCCTCCTGGGCTCAAGTGACCCTCCTACTTCAGCCTCCCGAGTAGCTGTTACAGGAAAGGGGTCCTGATCCTGACCCCAAGAGAGGATTCTTGGATTTCACACAAGAAAGACTTCAGGGTGAGGCCATAAAGTGAAAGCAAGTTTATTAACAAGGTAAAGGAACAAAAGAATGACTGCTCCATAGACAGAGCAGCCCCGAGGGCTGCTGGTTGCCCACTTTTATCGTTATTTCTCGATTACATACTAAACAAGGGGTGAACTGTTCATTCCTCCCCTTTTTAGTCCACATAGGACAACTTCCTGAAATTGCCATGGCATCTGCAACCTGTCATGGTGCTGGTGGGAGTGTAGCAGTGAGGACAACCAGAGGTCACTCTCGTCGCCATCTTGGCTTTGGTGGGATTTGGCCGGCTTCTTTACTGCAACCTGCTTTATCGGCAAGGTCTTTATGACCTGTATCTTGTCCAACCTCCTATCTCATCCTGTGACTTAGAATGCTTTCACTGTCTGAGAATGCAGCCCAGGTCTCAGCCTCATTTTACGCAGCTCCTATTCCAGATGGAGTTCCTCTGGTTCAAATGACTCTGACAGCTGGGACTACAGGAACACACCACCACGTCCAGCTATGTTT
>CM052668.1:36837385-36848428 GCA_028533165.1 Leontopithecus rosalia
ATTCTTTATTAATTTACTTTCTTCCCTAGCCGAGGTCCTAGTCCTAAAGCCCAAGAGCCCCTCAATGG
Organism: Leontopithecus rosalia; assembly: GCA_028533165.1. Classification (NCBI taxonomy): domain Eukaryota; kingdom Metazoa; phylum Chordata; class Mammalia; order Primates; family Cebidae; genus Leontopithecus; species Leontopithecus rosalia. The sequence goes on from CM052668.1 coordinate 36,837,454, forward strand.
AACTTGACTTCTGCATAATCCGCCTGGGTGCCCTTGGGCATCCGGGCCTCAGGCCTGGGTCTGAGGCCTGGGAAGTTGAGCGTGGCATAATGGAGCTCTTCTTGGCTCTCCTGGGATTCTGGTGCTTGAGTGGATGATTTGGGTTCTGGGCAGCTGAACAACTGATACGGCTTTTTCTGGTTCTTTGATTCTGGGCAGGGAGCACCTGGTGGAGGAGGTGTCCGAGAAGCGCTGCTTGATGCGGCCTTCTCATTCCGATTCTGAGCCTGAGGGACGAACCACCATCCTTCATTCATTCATTCAGCAAATATTTGAGCACATGTTGGGCACTGATTTCATTTATTTATTTATCTTTTTGAGACGGGGGTCTCACTCTGTTGCCCAGGCTGGAATACAGTGGCGTGATCTCGGCTCAATGCAACCTCTGTCTTCCAGGTTCAAGCGATTCTGCCTCAGCCTCCTGAGCAGCTGGGACGTGCCACCACACCTGGCCAATTTTTCGTATTTTTAGTAGAAATGGGGTTTCATCATGTTAGCCAGGATGGTCTCAATCTCCTGACCTCGTGTTCCCCCCGCCTTGGCCTCCCAAGGTGCTGGGATTGCAGGCGTGAGCCACTGTGCCCAGCCATTTGGGCACTGATTTATAGCACAGAGTGAAACAAAGTCCCTGGCCCCCCTTTGCTGAGCTTGCACTCCATCTTGGAAGCAGGAACAGAGAATACTTAGCAAAAGTACCATAACTGGTAGGTGACAAATGACATCAACAAATTTGAGCACTGTCAGAAGTCAGCAAAAGGGAGGGTGGGATGACTGTTTAACAGGGCATCCATGGAAGTTCGAGACCAGCCTGGCCAACTTAGCAAAACCCCATCTCTATCAAAACTACAAAAATTAGCCAGGCATGGTGATACATGCCTGTAGTCCCAGCTACTCAGGAGGCTGAAGCAGGAGAATCGCTTGAACCTGAGAGGTGGAGGTTATAGTGAGCTGAGATTGTGCCACTGTACTCCAGCCTGGGCAACAGAGTGAGACTCCATCTCAAAAATAAAAAAAAAGGATAGAAAAGAAAAGAAATCCTGATTAGATACCCACATGCGGATGCTGCATAGACAGTCTGCAGTTCAGGGAAGGAGCCAGGAGATACAGTTTTAAGGTTAAGTTTTAAGCGTGTTATCTCCTAATAATTTCCAGCATTTACAGAGTATTACCCAGGGACCTGGTGATATTCTGAGTATTTTATTATACAAGTACAACATATTTAACATCTAGCATCATCCTAGGAGGTGGCCACTAGTATTATCCCCATGTTACAGCTAAAGAAATTGAGGCACAGAGAAGTTAAGATACTTGCTTCATCACACAGTGGTGGAAGCAGGATTTGAACCCAGGCAGGCTGACTTCAGACCCCTGTGCTGAGTCCCTAGGCTGTACAGTCTCTGGATGATACGAATAATTGTTAAGCAGTTAAGTGTAATTAGGGATTGGTGATGGTAATAATGGAATAATGGCTACGTATTGAGAAAGTACATGTGTTCTAATCCTCAAACCAACTCTCTCTTTTTTTTTCTTTCTTTCTTTCTTTTTTTCAAGACGGAGTCTCGCTCTGTTGCCCAGGCTGGAGTGCAGTGGCGTGATCTCAGCTCATTGTAACCTCTGCCTACTGGGTTCCAGCAATTCTCCTGCCTCAGCCTCCCGAGTAGCTGGGACTACAGGCACCTGCCACCACACCCAGCTAACTTTTGTATTTTTAGTAAAGACGGGGTTTTACCATATTGGCCAGGCTGGTCTCAAACTCCTGACCTTGTGATCTGCCCATCTCAGCCTCCCAATGTGCTGGGATTGCAGGCGTGAGCCACTGCACCCAGCTTCATCCTCAATCCAACTCTCAAAGGGCACAGGAAGAAATGAGGGCTCAGAGCAGGAGAGGGACGTGGCTGAGGTCTCAGCTAGTGCCAGCCAGGATTTGAATTCAGTGCTAGCGCTGGTGCTTTTCCCACCTTCCTGTCTCTAAGACAAAGGGTACGAAGGTCAGAAAGCCGATGTGAGCTTTAGAGAAGAGGAGAGGCAGCACGGCCCACACACTCACCGGGGGGCCGGCCTTCGGGACCACGTTGATGTAATCCAGGATGGTGCTGTGCCGGGAGAACCTGGGCCTCGGGGTCTCTGCCTGAGTTTGTTTCTTCAGTAGAATCTTCATGCTGAGGAAACAAAGCCACCTGTTTGTGCACTGCTGTACCTCTCCTCTTCCTGGGTCAAGACCCCAGACCCCGCCACTTCTCCTTTTAACCTACATGATCTGGGAGAGGCAGAGGAAAACAAGAGCCACAATCATGATTCCCAGAACCATTCCGATGAAGAATTCCTTTGAGACCAGTCCCTTCTTATCTGCACACGAAGAGAGTCAGGTGGTATCTCCCATCCACGTGGGGCTCACGAAGCCCACTCCTCACTCGGCCTTCAGGCTTCCATTTCCCATTGCAGACATTGAATCTGCAACTCCTCTGTTTACTCTGAGGTGGAGTCTCGCTCTGTTGCCCAGGCTGGAGTGACCAAGCCCAGACGCCAGGACTTCCCATTGTGTTTTCCTGTCTACATACAGATGCCACGGCTCTCCTGTGTTCCTCCCAGCTCCTGCTCCAACCACAGGACCCTACTCTTTGCCCCACTCAGCTTCTCCAAGAATCTCAGCATCCAGGCGGCCCCCTAACCTGGAAGCTGCAGGATGGAGCCTCTCTGGGCCCCGTGGACATTCCAGGCCTCACAGCTGAGCCTGAGGCCAGAGCTGAGCCCTCCACCGAGGCTCAGGGAGCTGTTGGCCCAGGGCCCGGCTGAGCTGGGGGTGACCTTGAAGGAGTCCTGGCTGCTATTCCCCTCCAGCAGCTCCTCTCCAAGCCACCAGCACAGAGAGGGGGCCGGGCTGGCCTGGGAGGAGCAGCTGCAGTGCAGACTCTCAGTCTCCCAGGAGCAGGAGGGGCCCAGCAGCTGTGGGGGGTCTGTGGGGAGGGAGGACAGGACTCAGTAGGGACTCCTTCCTGGGACCTAGGTGCCCCCTTTCCCCACTCACAGTGCACAGAGAGGCTGAGAGAGACGTGCTGGGAGGCCAGTGGGTGCTGAGCGTGGCAGGTGAACTCTCCTTCATGCTCCATTTGAACCTGAGGCAGCTCCAGGACCGCGGGGTCTGAGGGTGGGGAGGGGCTCAGGGTCTGTCCCCCCCGGGTCCAGCTCAGCCTGGCTGGGGGACTGCTGTGGGTGACACAGGTCAGGCGCAGGCTTTGGCCCTCCAGGACTGGGACGGACGTGCCGTTCCCAAGGTTTTCCAGGACTAGAGAAGGAAGAGGCCGAATCAATGTGCAGCTTGGGGCACAGGGACCCTCCTGCATGGGGACCCTCCAGATTCCTGGGCCCCCAGTTTAGCACCGAGAGGCCCTGGCTCCTCTGTCCCCTTTGCTACCTGTCCTGTTTGCTTGGGAAACCATCACTCTCAGGTTCTCTGGAGGATCTGAAATGGAGACGGGACCGGCTCTAGACGGGCCAGGGACTTCCCTCTGGGTAAAGGGAACTGTCCCGGGAGACTGAGGTGGGGGAAGTGGGGGGGATAGAAGGGCACAGCAGAATCACCCACGGAGTCCCAGACACACACTGCATCAGTCTACACAGGTAAGGTTGGTCCCCTAGGCCTGGGGTTCCAGGCCCCCTCAGCTCTGGAGCCCTGACTCTGCTTGTCTCAGTCCTTTCTTTGAAACAGTAGCCATAAGCTGGGGTAGACTCTGTCCGGTCCTTTTAGGAGTAGGAGAAAGAGCAGGACACAGAGACACACAGGCCTTCGGGCACTGTCATTGACCTCTGTACTTAGAGCCAGCCCCTGCGTCCCCACCCGTCCTGCCCTCCCAGATGGACTTCAGGCCCCTGCTGGGCACTCACACTGCACAGAGAGGTCCAGGGCTCGCTGCTGGGAGCCAAGCCTGTTTTCCGCTCGGCAGGTGTAGCGGCCTGAATCCCCGGCCTTCACCCGGGGAAGCTCCAGCCCCAGGGTTCTGGGGCCCCAGGGGTGGGACCAGGAGAGCACTCTGTCCTGCAGCACCCAGCTCAGCGTGGCGGGAGGCTGGCTGTCAGCAGCACAGAGGAGCCTCAGGAACTGGCCTTTCTGGGCTTCCAGGTGTGGGACATTTCCCTGGGGCTGGGGCTCCAGGGCTGGAGAGAGAGAAAAAAAAGAGAGGGAGGGAGGGAGGGGGAGAGAGAGAGAGAGAGAGAGAGAGAGAGAGAGAGAGAGAGAGAAGGGGTATAGGGAGGAGCACATCCTCTTATCCCCTGAAGCTTTTTCATTCCCTCTTTAAGGACTGGCCCAGCCCCAGCCCGATGGCCCTCAGTACCTGGCGTGTTGTCACGGGAAATGCTGATAACAACGTCTCTGGGGGCGTCTGCAACAAGATTGAGAGCTGGCTTCAGGGAGGGACAGTATGTTCCCACAACCAAAAAAGTCCCCCTGGGGAAAATAAAGTGAGACTATCCCAGAAGACAAGTGACAGGCAGTGCCGGGGCTCACGCATGTGGACAGAGGACCAGACGCCATTCCCATCCCCTCCAAGGGCTGCATCGGCTTCCTGGGACCCCACAGCTTCCTCTCCCTGGACCCTCTTGAGCTGGGAGCCACTCACTGCCCCACTGGGCTCCACCTCCCCAACTCCCGGGTCTGTCTGCAGGCCCCACAGTCCCAGGCCACACTCACAGGCGAGGCGGAGTTGGATGGTCCTCTGTGCACTCACACCTGTTCTGGAGAAGTCCACATGGCAGGTGAGGTTGGTGTCATGGTCCTGGGGTCTGGGTGTGAAGCTGAGCACTGAGAAATGGGGGCTGCTTGGTCTGGTTCTTCTGGAGGAGAGGGCAGCCCCCATCCAGGAGAAAGAAGGGAGTGGACAGTTCTCGAAGGCCCAGTTAAACACACAGATGACTGTCACTGGCCGCCCGGGCTCCAGGGTCTCAGGGATGTAGACATCAGGCTTCTGAGTCAGGGCTGGGACAGAGACAGGGTGGGGGGTGCCAGTGCTGCAGAGGTCCCTGAGAGCCCTCTCTGCTCAGCCCATGCCCAGGGTCCCTCCCCAGTGTGAGAGGCAGGAGTTCCCACCCCATTCCATACCTGTTACTTTTAGATGGAAACTGTTCAAAAAGTTGAATCTCACATAGCTTCCTCTCTCCACCCGAAAGAAGTACCCTCCCGCATCCTGCATCTGCGCGTCTCTGATCACCAGGGAGCAGCTCCCCTTGCCGGGATCCCCCATGAGCTGGAACCGGTCCCGCGCGCTCATGTCCACCTCTCGATCTGGGTGGTTTGTTGCCACTGGAGCATCCTCGCTTGTCTCAGCCCTTTCTCGGAACCAGTAGCCATAAGCTGGGGTAGACTCTGTCCAGTCCCTTCGCGGGTAGGAGAGGTTGCAAGGCACAGAGACACACAGACCCTCTGGCACTGTCACCAACCTCTGCACTTGGATTGAGAAGCTCCCATCCATAGCCTGGGACCCTGTGGGGAGACAGAGGCTCAACCTGCAACCCCAGTCCTAGCTCCGCCCCAGGTCCTTTCTGGCCCCCAGCCCACTCACCGCCCAGCAGTGAGGACAGCAGCAGCGGCAGTAGCATCTCAGCATAAAAGGCACAGGACCTGCCTGAGACAGGCCTATTCTCTGGTGGTGCTGTGAATGGCTCAGAGCTCTTGGCAGAAGGGGGAAGCCAAGGGCGGAAGCTGAGCCCTGGGGCCTGATGCGTGAAATGAGTTTCAGATCCTGAGGTCACAGACTCCTTTCCCTTCCTCGGCATTCCCCTGTCCACCTTGCCCGCTTGTCTTCTGGGTCTCCTGGGGGCCCAGCCTGACCTTGGGCTTGTTGAGCTGGTCCTTCCAGAGCTCCCAGTGCAGTAGGGGAGGGCAGGCTTGTGTCTGCCATGGGGGCCTGGCTGTGGGTAGGGCAGTGGAGTGGGGGCTCTCCGCCTGGGCCCTGGGTCATTGAAAAAGCAGAAGTAAAAGTCCACAGTGAGCTCCCCTTATCTGGGTAACTGGTGGTGGAGATGGTGGGTAAAGGGGAAGGGACAGTTTCTGGAGGGGGCTGGTCTTGTCAGATAAAATGCAAGATGTCTGGTTAAAGCTGAATTTCACAGATAAGATAAATTAAGTTTTTATTTTTATTTTTTAGTATGAATATGTCCTAAATGCTGCATGGGATATACTTATACCAAAAAGCAAAATAAATTTGTTTATCTGAAATTCAAATTAATTAATTTATTTTTTGAGACAGAGTCTCGCTCTGTCACCCAGGCTGGTGTGAGTGGCTTGATCTCTGCTCACTGCAACCTCTGCCTCCTGGACTCAAATGATTCTCCTGCCTCAGCCTCTTGAGTACCTAGGGTTACAGGCACCCGCCACCACACTGAACTAATTTTTGTATTTTTAGTAGATATGGGGTTTCACCATGTTGGCCAGGCAGGTTTTGAACTCCTGATCTCAAGTGATCTGCCCACCTTGGCCTCCCAAAGCGCTGGGATTCCAGGTGTGAGCCACCACACCCAGCCTAAGATTCCAATTTAACTGAGCATGTTGAATTTCTTTTTTCTGAATCTGGCCACCCTAGGGTGGTATCAGCCTCAGCCCTTCATTGCAGGATCCAGCCCCGCAGGGACTAGTGCGTGTTCTTTTGGGTGCGGCGACAATAGATCATAGGAAAGAAAGACCCAAGAATCAGAGATAAGAGAAGAATTCAGCTGCGCCCAGGGACCACTGCTACCAAGGCGCAGAGTCCGGTTGTGGCCCCGAATGCTGGGACGCGTTGATATTTATTGTATACAAAGCAGGGGGGCAGGGTAAGGAGAGTGAATCATCTGACGTGATTGACAGAGTCAAACAAATCACATGCTTACAGCACGGGGGCCCTCCCTTTCAGGTAGCCGCCCAAGGAGGGGAGGCACATACGTCAGCATCTTTCTATGCACTTGGCAGAAGGATCAAAGGCTTTTAAGAGTCTGCTATTCTCACAACTTCTAAGAACTTAAAAAGAGCTCCAGGTGAGAAACTGGAACATGAAAATGGACAAGGATGGTGACTGCCGACGACAGCATCACAGAGAGACATTGAAGCCACTGGATATCTGCAGGCCTGCCTGGCTAATGTCAGGCCTTCCTCGAGAGCCAGGCAGAGCAGACTGTTCTCTGAACTGCCCCAGTGAAAGGGAAACTCCCCTTCACGGCCTGCTAAGTAGTGGGCGCCTTCCCAGGTGCTGGTGCTACCACAAGGTTCTCACTCTCGCCTCCTGATCCTTCTCACGATGTCCCTTCTGTTCCTAACTGTATTTCACCTGGTTGTTTCTTTTTTTTTTTAATTGAGACGGAGTTTCGCTCGTTACCCAGGCTGGAGTGCAATGGCGCCATCTCGGCTCACCACAACCTCCGCCTCCTGGGTTCAGGCAATTCTCCTGCCTCAGCCTCCTGAGAAGCTGGGACCACAGGCACGCACCACCATGTCCAGCTAATTTTTTTGTATTTTTAGTAGAGACGGAGTTTCACCTTGTTGACCAGGATGGTCTCGATCTCTTGACCTCGTGATCCACCCGCCTCGGCCTCCCAAAGTGCTGGGATTACAGGCGTGAGCCACCGCGCCCGGCCTCGTTGTTTCTATAAGACTAAAATGATTCTATGCTGTAATACTAAAGCAAAGATGACTAAAGAATAATGATTTCATAGGATTGATTCTATAATTGATTTTGTGATTGTTTCTAAATATATTTGGTATCATTGCTAAAACTAAGTAGTCAGTTATTGATTATTCTGGGACAGATTGTGCCTTCAGTCTCTTGCCTTGGCACCTGGGCAACTTTCTTCCTACACTTTATGCTTCCTGGTGAGCTCTTGATCCTTGCTCCCCAGAAGCATGCTCAGGCCCCCACCAGGCCTCAGTCCACTTCCCAGTCTCCCTTCCTCCTCTGCCATTCAACTGGGACACCCATCAGGATTAGAACTTCTATGCCCAAAAGTAATGCTGATGGGAGAAGTTTGAGGAAAGGGCGGCGGCATGTGGGAAACAGACTAGGGAAGCAGGACTTTGCAATGAGTGGAGTAAACGCTATAAGATGTTGTCCAGGCCGGGCGCGGTGGCTCAAGCCTGTAATCCCAGCACTTTGGGAGGCCGAGGCGGGTGGATCACGAGGTCAAGAGATCGAGACCATCCTGGTCAACAGGGTGAAACCCCGTCTCTACTAAAAATACAAAAAATTAGCTGGGCATGGTGGTGCGCGCCTGTAATCCCAGCTACTCGGGAGGCTGAGGCAGGAGAATTGCCTGAACCCAGGAGGCGGAGGTTGCGGTGAGCCGAGATCGCGCCATTGCACTCCAGCCTGGGTAACAAGAGCAAATCTTCATCTCAGAAAAAAAAAAGATGTTGTCCATTCGCTGAGCTGTTCCTGAAATGACTCCGTGTGGGTCACACAGAGACACAGAACTCCTCCTTCAACCTCCATGTACCTTGGGTACCAGGTGCTGAGTTTCAGAGGGACTTTGAGGTGAATATTCCATGGTGGGTCACCTCCAGGACCCCAGGTCAGTAAATGAAGATTTCTAGAAACAGGAAAGCATAGAAGGGCCCCTTAAATGACCCAGATGCTGGACAGACATTCAAGATGGGACCTGGGGATGGAGCGGTCAGCTCTTCCTGGTTGAGGGAAGTCAGGAGAGGCCTCCTGGAGGAGGCGACCCAGCCCCTGCCCTGTCCTGGTTCTTTCGTCTATGACATGTTTGTTTTTGGTTTTGAGACAAGGTCTTGCTCTGTTGCCCAGGCTGGAGTGCAGTGGTGCAATCATGGCTCACTGCAGCCTCAATCTTATGGGCTCAAGTGATCCTCCCACCTCTTCCGCCCAACTAGCTGGGACTACAGGCATGTACCACCACGCTCAGCTAATTTTTGTAGTTTTTGTAGAGACAGAGTTTCACCATGTTGGCCAGGCTGGTCTCCAACTCCTGGGCTCCAGCAATCCTCCTGCCTCAGACTCCCAAAGTGCTGGGATTACAGGTGTGTGCCATGGCCTCATCCACTGTATTAGTCCCTTGAGCTGCTGTCACAGCGTCCCACAGACAGAGGGGCTGAAACAATCCTTAACACTGAGCTCCTCACGCTTCTGGGCTAGATGTCCGAAACCAAGGTGTGCTTCCTCCCAAGGCCTCTGCCTGGCCTCTAGATGCCACTCCTCCCTGTGTCTTCACATGGCCGTCCCTCTATGGGTGTCTGTTTCCTCAGCTCCTGCTCTTATAAGAACTTACCAGAACTCATGTCATATTGGACTAGGCCCACGCTAGTCCAAATTAGTGACCTCATTTCAGTTGGCTCTCAGTATGCACGGGTCCCACATGCCGGGATCCAACCACCTGCCCATCATGGCATTCAAATACAAAACCGCCAAAGCCAACACAACCACAAAAAACAATGAATTAAAAATACAGCATAACAGCTATTTACACAGCATTACAGTACATCAGGTATGAGAGGTAACCTGGAGATGGGAGGATGTGCAGAGGTCCTACGCAAACACTACTGGGTGAGGGAGCTGAGCATCATGGATTTGGTATCCAAGGGGCAGGGGTCCTGGAATCAATCCCCCACACATATAGCAGAATGACTGTATCTCTTTAAATACTGTCTGCAAGTACTTAGGTACTGGAGGTTGAGACTTCAACATAGAAATTTGGTGAGGGGAAGGGGAATACAATTCAGACCCTAATATTCACCTCCCCCCCACCTTTTTTTTTTTGTTTTAGAGAGAGAGGGTCGTTCTGTTGCTTAGGCTGGAGTGCAGTGGCGTGATCTCACTGCAACTTCCACCTCCCAGGTTCAAGCAATTCTCCTGCCTCAGCCTCCCAAGTAGCTGGGATTACAGGCACCTGCCGCCATGACCAGCTAATTTTTGTATTTTCAGTAGAGGCGGGGTTTCACGGTGTTGTCCAGGCTGGTTTTGAACTCGTGACCTAAGGTGCTCCATCTGCCTCAGCCTCCCAAAGTGCTGGGATTATAGGTGTGAGCCACCTCGCCCAGGGTGCCCTTCCCTTTGATCCCTGCTTCCCTGTGACCTAACCTGAGCCTTATCTGGGGACACCAGCCTCCTTCCCCCAGGGGAGCTCCCCTGAGGAGGGGTCCTTAACGAGCTGACCCCTAAGGCCCCAACCTGGGCCCAGTCCCACCTCTGCCTTTGAGCATTTCACACCCATGGGACCAGCTGACAGGAGCCAGGAGGGCGGCACCGCCTCCCTCCTTTCACGGTTTCTCCACATCCCTGCCCCCTCCCTTCCCCCTTCTTCTCTTTTCTGAGTTCTTGTGGTTTCTCAGGTGTCCTTCTCCTGCGAGGCCAGAGCCCCCGCCGCCCCTTCCCCTTGCTCCCAGCCTTGGTCAGGCAGGACTGGAGAGGCTGCCTGGGGTCCCGGGACTCGTTTCTGGTCAGCCTCATGCTTGTCTTCTCGCCTGAGACGGTTCGGGTTTTCCCTGAGCTTCTTCCCTCCAAACCCGATCCCCAGGCCCGCCATCCGCCCCCGCCTCTCCTTCATTCAGCAGGCGGTGCGCGCCTGCAATTCATTCTCAATGCCACACGGAGGGCGTCAGAAAGCCCCACCCAGGCTCCAGACCCCGGAACTGCACGAGGGCACAGGTGGGCGCTGGAAGGGCGGAAACGGCGGGAACGGCGGGAGGTGGGGGAGGGAGAGGCGGGGGATCTGTCAGGACCCCACCCTGGGGGGCGCAGGTGTGGCTTGGACCGCGTCCTGAGGAGGGAGGGGCGAGGGCCAGGGCCCGGGAGAGGATGGAGAGCCCAGGAGTGGCCGCAGCTGAGACCCCGAAGGAGCCCAGGAGGCTTTGCCGGGGAGAAGGGGGATCTGTACCTTCCCTGATCAGCGCAGAAAGCTTTGCTGGGGAGAAAGGGGATCTGAACCTTCTCTGACCAGCGTCTTTGCGTTCCTTGGG
>CM052668.1:36848928-36880464 GCA_028533165.1 Leontopithecus rosalia
TAAAAATACAAAAAAATTAGCTGGGTGTGGTGGCAGGCACCTGCAATCCCAGCTACTCGGGAGGCTGAGGCAGGAGAATCACTAGAACACGGGAGGCAGAGGTTGCAGTGAGCTGATGGTGCACCACTGTACTCCAGCCTCAGTGACAGAGCAAGACCCCATTTCAAAAAAAAGAATATGGAGTTCATACCAACATATTTTGGAAATGAATTAGTGGCCTATCAAAACCAGATTAAAGTAAGCATGGAGAGCAAGATACAGCATGGATTATAATTCAAATTAGTGATAATGCATACCAAACTATTTCCTCACCCACCCTCACAGCCGTTCCTATAGAACCATAAGAAAGAGGTCTGGAAAGTAAAGGTGAGGGATGGAGAGAAGCTGTTCTGCACAGGAGTTGGGACCAAGGCACCCAGGATCTCCTTGCTCCAGCCATGTGCAGGGTGAGAGTCTTAGGACATGTGGTCTGAAAGACGCTTACCCCCACTGGGGCCCTGAATCCCAGACCTCAGCTCCGCTGTGAGGTGGGAAGCTCAGTCACCACAAGCAGCCCTATCCCCTTGAGAGCCCCTGAGCCTGGGTGGAAAACACAGTTCTGAGAGGAGAGACCAGTGATGTGGAAGGTGTGCTCTGCGGAGGGGAGGATGGTGAAGCCACCCATGGATTTGAGGACTCAAGTTATAGGACAGCTTGAGAGGGCTTCTCCCCTGTGCAGTAGATCCAGGTGACATCATAGGTTCGAAGAAAGCCACCCCCATAATGGTTCCCCTGAGCAGGTTGAGGGACAGAAGCCAGGAGCTCCACTGCTCTCCAGAAATGTGGGAGCAGGAACAGGCTGTACAGGGTGGGGGTAGGGGAAGGAAAACAGAGGTGGGACTGTCCTCAGCCCACTCTTCCCTTGCCTAAGTTGCCCCACCCCCAACAGAAGCAGGTGTTCTGTTAACATTCACCCAGCACAGCCAGGCTCAGGGAGATGTGGCAGGAGCCCAGCAGGGACTGAGCCCAGTGGGTGAATTCTCCATTGCCTAAAACCAACTGGGGCAGGTCCAGGACCTGAGCATGCAAGGGGTGGGGGGACTCGGGGTCAGGCTGCCCTGGGACCAGCTCAGCCTGGCAGAGGGGCTGCTGTTAGCATCAAAGACCACAGGAGATGCAGGGACTGCCCTCCTGCATCTGCGGATACAGGGCATTGCCCAGAATCTGTGGAACTAGGGAAACCAAAAGAGGTGGCGGGGCAGGACTGAGAGGCCCTCCTCTCTCTCCGTGTGTCCTCCCCAGACTTAGAGTGGAAAAAGCCTCTTTGAGACCAGGACTGCAAGCAAGAGCAACGAGGGGCAAAACCCCCCAGCATGCAGGAGTAGGGAGGCACCTTAATGATCCCGGGACAGGGGCATGGAAATATGGGGATGACTTGGCCACATCAGGACGTGGAGAGAATGACCCAGGACGACTGGCCTTTGTGTGGAAAACTGTGGAGGGTGCTCACCCTCGTGGTTCCGGCCACATAGAGGAACCAAGACAGGTGACGTACTTGGGCTTTCTCCTGGGCCACAGGAGCCATGGAAGGATCTGAGTAGGGAAGGGACATGAAAGATCTGGTTAGAGAGAGACCCCTCTTTGGGCCCCAAATTGTGGTTGGCTGGAGGGAGCAAGCGGGAGGCTACGCCAGGAGGGAAGCCACTGTAGCTCCAGGTGTCACCCGGGTCCAGGTGAGCAAAGTTAGAGACTTGAGGTGGGACTGTGGCCATGGGAATGAAGGAAGCGGGGGAGTTCAGACATTTTCCGGAAGTCGAGTTTGCAAAACCCCCGACTCAGGGGAAGACTTGGGTGAAATTCAGAGATGTGTAAAGAGCTTTCCAGGACACTGACTGAGCTGACTCACATGGGTGGGTCCTCTCAATGGGGAGTGAATTGTGCTCAGAACAGGCTGAACCAGACAGAAATGTATGGGTGTCTTCCAGGCAGAGGTAGGACTAGGATAGGAGCTTTCTGAAACAGTCATGCAGAGAGAGGCTGGAGACCCGGGGTCCCGCTCCTGAGCTAGTAGCCACAGCTGGGGTAGAATCATTCCAACCATTTGTCAGGCAGAAGATGGACATCCCAATAACAGAATCAGGCTTCAGGGTATGGATAATAAGAAAAAAAGAAAAGAAAAAAAAAGAAAAGATGGAGCAGCGCCCATCTCACTCTGTCAGACCCTCCTGTGCTGTCACCAAGTTCGGCACTTCCTGCTGGAATCTTGGATTCTGAGCCAGGGCCCCTGTGGAGACACAGGTTCAGCTCCACCCAGCTCCACAGCCCCTCCCTCGGGACTATTCACCTGCCCACTGCAGGGACAGCCGCAGCCACTGCAGCAGTTCTGAGGCCAGAGCTCACTGTGTGAGCAGAAAAGGGGAGGGGAGTGGAGGAGGTGGGCTTCGGGGATTCATGGGGAGCTGGGGAGGAGCTGGAGACCTCAGCCCTGCACAGAAGAGGAACCTCAGACCCACACACAGAGCTCATCCTTCTGCAGACAGCAACAGAAACCCCCAGCCCCAGAGACTGCAGGGACCTTGATCCCTTTCCCCCTGATGATCTTCCTGTTGTCTGTTTTGTAAACTTAATTATTGCACCCTCTGAGGGCACAGGGATACTCTTCCCTTCACTAGAACCCAGTACATAGTTCACAATATAAACTAGTATATTAGTTGGGAGGCCGAGGTGGGCGCATCACAAACTCAGGAGTTCGAGACCAACCTGGCCAATATGATAAAACCCTGTCTCCACTAAAAATACAAAAAAATTAGCCAAGCATGGTGGTGGGCGCCTGTAGTCCCAACTACTCAGAAGGCCGAGGCAGGAGAATGACTTGAACCTGGGAGGTAGAGGTTGCAGTGAGACAAGATTGTGCCACACTCCAGCCTGGGTGACAGAGTGAGACTCCACCTCAAAAAAAAAAGTAGCATATTAGGCATTCAAAAGTAGAAATGAGAAAGTGTTTATATATATATATATATATATATATATATATATATATATATATATATATATATATTTAGCATGTGGACATGAGAAACTTCAAGAATGCCTCCAAAATAAGAGTCATACAGGATATTTTCATGCAAAGCAAAAGAGCGTGTTTTTTCAGGAGCCAGGACAGAAAGAATGTCCTTTCCTCAATGCTGCTGCCATTCAGTGGCCGAGAGAGACGTCCTTGTTTTGTGCCACTGTAATCAGGGTGGAGGGGCATCTCCTGGTTCCATTTTTGGTTCCCTATTAAGGAATGATGCTGGGCATGACTTCATGGCTAATGACATTGTTTGTCTTTGAGAAACATGTGATCAATTCTTTAGCTTATTCTATTTCAACTGGGTTTTGTTGGCTTATTGTTTTCTTGCCAAAGTCCTTTATATTTTCTGGATACAAGACCTAAGTCAGATATGTGCATTTCAGATATTTTCCCTGTCCACTTTTCTTTCCACTTTCTTAACTGTTATTTACAGAACAGCAGGACCCTTGCTCCCAAAAACATGGGTAACCCATGAAATGATCTGTGGATGGAAAGGCACAGCCAGGAAGATAAAGAAGGGTCTAGCCCAGGAGGCCAGATGGGGCTCCCTGGGGCTGCAGAAAGTCCCCTGGGCAGGAGTTCAGGGAGCACCCGTGAGAGAGGAGCCCTCCTGCACCTGCTGCTTGCAGACCACTGCTGCTGCAGTGACCCAGGAACAGAGGGACAGCTGCTCACACCCTGCTGCAGTGACCCAGGAACAGAGGGACAGCTTCCTGATTCTAACAGGATCCCATGACTGGGACTCTTCCCATGTCACCCCGAGAGTCTAGACCATGTGCACTCAGCTGCCTCATCCAGGAGCCCACCCCCTTCCCTGCACCAGCTCAGCAGCACCCAGCCTGACCCCCAGCCTGGGCTCCACCCTCATGGCTCCACCTGGGGCTGGTCTGTCTCCCGTTCAGCATAGGAGGGGAGACACCTGCTCATGAACAGGATGCTGCTGGTGAGCCCTGATGAAAGGGAAGGTGGGGTCTCATCAGGCAGGAGGAGGTGCATGAGGGGCCTGGGAACAGGATCATTGTTGCCTATTCCATTAATTAATTCCACATTTCCTGGACTCCATTCATGTCTTCTTTGCTTACAATTTACATACATATTATGACAATGCCCAGACCTGATTAGATGAAGTGGTCAACAGGGTAATGCCCCCAAAGATGTCCACTTGCTAATCCCTCTGAAAGGAGTTAGCTTGCTTTAGGCAGACAGTAAGGGAAGGGTCCCTGAAGAACCCCTGGCCTACCCCATAGGCGCTTACACCAGACGTTTTGTGCAGTTAAGGAAACTTGCACAGGAGACTCGCCTAAACGTCTCATGGAAGACAAAGGGCCCACATACGCACTGGGGGACTGGGGTGGAGCCATCAGGAATTTGACCTTATACAAATGGAACCTACCCCCATCAGCTTATATAAAAGCCCGGGTGGCTGGTCGCTTATGGCTGTAATGCCAGCACTTTGGTAGGCCGAGGTGGGTGGATCACCTTAGGTCAGAAGTTCAAGACCAGCCTGACCAACTTGGTGAAACCCTGTCTGTACTAAAAATACAAAATTAGCAAGGTGTGGTGGCTCATGCCTGTAGTCATAGCTACTCAGGAGGCTGAGAAAGGAGGATCACTTGAACCCAGGAGGTGGAGGCTGCAGTGAGCCGAGATCATGTCACTGCACAAGAGCAAAACTCCTTCCCTCCCAC
This sequence comes from Leontopithecus rosalia, assembly GCA_028533165.1. Taxonomy (NCBI): domain Eukaryota; kingdom Metazoa; phylum Chordata; class Mammalia; order Primates; family Cebidae; genus Leontopithecus; species Leontopithecus rosalia. Next base: position 36,853,669 of record CM052668.1, read on the forward strand.
CCCCAAAAAACAAATAAAACAAAACAAAATAATAACAAAACCTATTCATCTGTGAGGGGGTAACCGGGAACCTGCTTTCAGGAACACTCTCTTTGCTGAGAGCTTTCCTTTAGCTTAATAAATTCTACTCCGCTCCCTCTTCCAGTGTCCACCTGCCTAATTTTTCCTGGCCACGAGACAAAAACCTGGACCTAGCTTAGCTCAGAGCAAAAAATCCTGTATCACCTCGAAGCTGTTAATATGCTGCTGCACAAGATAAAGGAATTTTACCCTGCAGAGCCAAGAGTTGCAAAAAGAAAAAAAAATACAAAGAGGCTTTACAGATGTGATGAGGTTCAAGTTCAAGGTTTTTTTTTTTTTTAGATGGAGTTTCCCTCTTGTTGTCCAGGCTAGAGTGCAATGGCGCAATCTCGGCTCACCACAACCTCTGCCTCCCCGGTTCTGGAAGCAGAGTCTGGAGGCCTGTGCCAGGGAGAGATGGAGGCAAAAGGTGAGGGGGGTTTAGTGACCAGGGAAGAGGTGAGGCCCAAGGCATGATTAGGGTCAGGATGGAGAAAAGGGCTCCACAATGACCCCTGCTTAGGAAGAACAAGGACAAGAGTTAATGATTTATGGGCCTTGGAGGAAGGAGGGACATCAAGGTGGAGATTCACACTCTGGTTCTGATTTTAGAAGTGTCGAGCCCTGGTCAGGCGCGGTGGCTCACGCCTGTAATCCCAGCACTTTGGGAGGCTGAGACGGGCAGATCACGAGGTCAAGAGATTGAGACCATTGTGGCCAACATGGTGAAATCCCATCTCTACTAAAAATATAAAAATTAGCAGGGCATGATGGTGCGTGCCTGTAGTCCCAGCTACTCGGGAGGCTGAGGCAGGAGAGCTACTTGAACCTGGGAGGTGGAGGTTGCAGTGAGCTGAGATCACGCCACTGCACTCCAGCCTTGTGACAGAGAGACTCTCTCTCAAGAAAAAAAAAAAAGAAGTGTCAAGCCCTAATAAGGACAAGGAGTGACGCTGCTGGGAGCAGGCAAAGAGAGAAAGAGAGAAAGCCGATAAGCTACAAGCCTGCCTTCCTTCATGGTTCAGGACAGGTAGCGCCTCTGCACAAATAACTCATAACTTTTCTGTGCCCAGCTATCACCAGACCCTCAGCTGACAGAAAAGTGCGAGTTACCTCACTGCAAGCTTGGCATCATCAGCACTCCACGCGTCCCTCTCCAGCACAAGCACCATCCTATAAAGGCTCGCTGGGAGAAGCCTTTGTCTCTGCAGTCAGCTCCCCTCTTGCTGGCCTGCCTGTTAGAATGTATGTTCATACTTTCTCTAATAAATCTGCAGTCCTACACCTATTACTGTCTTGGTAAATTCTTTTTACTCACTGTGCACTGGCCCCAGATAGTCATCCACAGGTGACAAGAGGCAGGACCACTGTGTCATCAGTGGGATGGGGATCCCAGGAAAAGAAGGGGGGTTGGGGAGGGAGATGGGTGGACCATGCTGAGCAGAGCAATCAAGGGGGCCATCAAGGGGGAGGTGTCCAGTATGTTGGAGGGTGAGAGTGCCCTCAGCACTCACCTGAGAGATTAACCATTGACAACCTTTGCAGCCTCCACACCTGCAGCTGCCTTTGCTGCCTTCCTCCTGTGGGACTTCACTCTGTGTGAAGAGACAAGGGCCTGTGATTGTGGCCAAATCAGGGTGCAGAGGGCAGCAGACTCACTTCCCTGTGCCCTCCTAAGGGGCTGGAGGGGACTGAGGTGGAGAGAGCAGGTTCCATCCCAAGACCTCCACGGTGAGGGAAGGAACCGCTCACCCTGGACATGCAGCAAAGTTGGGTACAGAAGACACTGCCCTGGGTGAAATTCTCGCCACAGCTGAGCCTCTGCTGGCCCAGGCTCTTTTGATTGGTTCAGGTCCCTCCAGCACTGGGACTCAAATTCAGCCTTGTGTCCTCTGCCTTCCCTGCATCTCCCTTTGCTCCCTGGGGCAGTGCTCACCTGAGGATGATGAGGCAGAGGAAGAGAAGCAGGATCCTCACAGCAGCCTCCCCAATGGCCACCAGAACCACCTGTGCCATGGTCCTCAATTTCCCTGCATAAAGGTGCATGAGGTGGATTCACAGCTAAACCACAGTTCCTTACTGTTCCTTTCCCGATAATCGCACATGGCTTCTACCAGTTCTTCCTGCAGCCCTGCATGTCAGAAAACAGCCCAGGGCTCACCTCATCCCCTGCCGAGACTGACCAGCAGTAAACAGCACCTCTGAGAGGTGCTCACTCCCAGAAATCAGAGACTGGTTGGTAGCAGGACTTAGGAACAGGTGCTCACAAGGCCACATGACATGTGGTGGAGGTGACTCAGGCTCCAAGAGCCGCGGATGTCAACGTATACGAGACCAGGTAAATTATGTGATCCAGGAAGGCTTCCTGAAGGAGGCACACCTACTTCACACACGAAGTAGAGTATGAAGGACAAGCAGGGGTAGCTAGATAATGAGGGCTGGAGGCACATTCCATTAAGAAGGAACAGAAAGTGGAAAGATGACCAAAGCCTGAGCACTTCCAGAAAATGCAAATAGACCTGCAGGGCTGGAGGGAGACAGGGTGTACATGCTGGGGTGGAAGGTGGAATTTAGCCACAAGACACAGGAGGAAAAGGAGGGAATTGTGGTGTTTTTCTTGTTTTGTTTGGTTTGGTTTGGTTTGGTCCCCTAGGCTAGAGTGCAGTGGTGCGATCTTGGCTCACTGCAACCTCCACCTCCTGGGTCCAAGCAATTCTCCTGCCTCAGCCTCCTGAGTAGCTGGGATTACAGGCGTGTGCCACCACACAGAGCTAATTTCTGTATTTTTGGTAGAGATAGGGTTTCACCATGTTGGTCCAGCTGGTCTCCAGCCCCTGACCTAAAAAATCGACCTGCCTTGACCTCCCACATTGCTCTGGTTACAGGTGTGAGCCATTGCACCTGCTCAAGATTTATTTTAATAAATTCCGCATGGGGGTAATTGGCACCAATAAAAGAGATGGAGAAGAGTGGCTGCAGGAATAAATGGATCCCTTTACGTTGCAAAAGTCATGGACAGCCAAGAAAAAGCCGCGACAGCTCACGTCTGTAATCCCAGCACTTTGGGAGGCTGAGGTGGGCAGATTACCTGAGATCAGGAGTTCGAGACCAGCCTGGCCAACCAACATGGTGAAACCTTGTCTCTACTAAAAATACCAAAAAAAAAAAAAAATTAACCACCTGTGGTGGCGCGTGCCTATAATCCCAGCTACTCGAGAGGCTGAGGCAGGAGAATCACTAGAATCTGGGAGGTGGACGTTGCACTGAGCTGAGATTGTGCCACTGCACTCCAGCCTGGGTGACAGACTCCTCCAAAAAGAAAAAAAAAAAGGAAAGGAAAGAAAGAAAGAAAAAAGCCACATGGCATATTGGGATATGCATTTGGAATGCATATTACTGATATTCAGTAATTTCTCAAACTGAAGAGAGACTCCAAGAATAAATAATAAAAGGCAAAATCACTCTGGAAAGCTGAGCGGACACTCTAAATGCGAGGTCACAGAATAAAATAAATAAAATGGCTCCTTAATGTACAAAGAAAAAAATGCATACCATTTGTAGGGGGGGAAACCCGCAAGTGCCACAGCGAGGTCTGAAGCGTCAGCCTGTTCCCATGTATATATTAATTTAGAAAAGAATTAGAAATGTAGGCACGTAGTTATTCCTTTATATAATCAATATATACAGAAGGAAAAATACCATTTTAACTATTGTTCAGTGTTCAGAGAAGTGGGACCAAGTATACTCACATTGTTATGAATCGCCATGATTGAGCTCCAGAAGTTTCTTCATCTTCCCAAACTGAAACTGCACCAATTAGGTGAAAACTCCGAATTCCTTCCTGATCACAGGCCCTGGCAAGCATGGCTGTACTTTCTGTGTCTGTGAATTTGCCTGCTCTACACACCTCCTGTATGTAGAATCATGCAGTGTTTGTCCTGCTGTGACTGAATTAGCACAATATATTTAAGATTCATCCATGCTGCAACACGTTAGTGTCTCCTGCTAGCTTCTCCTGCTTCTTTTTATTGTTCGTTTGTTTGTTTCCTTTTCTTTTGAGACAGAGTTTTGCTCTTGTTGCCCAGGCTGGAGTACAATGACGTGATCTTGGCTGACTGTAGCCTCCGCCACCTGGGTTCAGGTGATTCTCCTGCCTCAGCTGCCTGAGTAGCTGGGATTACAGGCACCTGCCACCACACCCGGCTAATTTTTGTTTTTTTTTTTTTTTTGAGACAGGTTCTTACTCTGTTGCCCAGACTGGAGTGCAGTGGCATGATCCAGGCTCACTGCAACCTCTGCCTCCCAGGTCCAAGTGATTCTCCTGCCTCAGTCTCCCTAGTACCCGGGATTACAGGCACAGGTCATCATGCCTGGCTAATTTTTGTATTTTTGATAGAGACAGGGTTTTACCATGTTGGCCAGGCTGGTCTCAAACTCCTGACTTCAAGTGATCTGCCTGCCTCTCCCTCCCAAAGTGCTGGGATTACAGGCGTGAGCCACCATGTCCTGGCCCAGCTTCTTCTGTTTTAAGGCTGAGTAATATTCGATGGTATGCATATAACACATGCTGTTTATTCATTCACTTTTTAGGAATACTGGGGTTGCTTTTCCCTTTTAGCTATTGTGAATATGCTTCTGTGAACATAGATGTGTCAAAATGTGCTCAAGTTTCTGCTTCTGGTCTTTTGGGAGACAGACCCAAAAGCGAAATTCCACGACTACTCTTTAGACCAACTTCAGTTTTACTTTTGCATCAGCAATGCACAAGAGTTCCAATGCCACGAGTTAGATCAACAAATAATCCTGCAGAACAAAACAGATCTATATAGAAATTTCTTACAGCAAAGCCTCTGCTCATTTTTCAACAGTCTCATTTTTTTTAATTGCAAGAAACAGAAATGAAAACCAACAGCGGGCCGGGCGCGGTGGCTCACGCCTGTAGTCCCAGCACTTTGGGAGGCTGAGGCGGGTGGATCACGAGGTCAAGAGATCGAGACCATCCTGGTCAACATGGTGAAACCCCGTCTCTACTAAAAATACAAAAAATTAGCTGGGCATGGTGGCGTGTGCCTGTAGTCCCAGCTACTCAGGAGGCTGAGGCAGGAGAATTGCCTGAACCCAGGAGGCGGAGGTTGTGGTGAGCCGAGATCGCGCCATTGCACTCCAGCCTGGGTAACAGCGAAACTCTGTCTCAAAAAAAAAAAAAAAAAAAAAAAGAAAGAAAATTAAAAAAAAAGAAAGAAAAAGAAAACCAACAGCTTAATCTGGAAAATAAGGGTTTTATTTTTTTAAATGTTGTTTAATTTTTGGCCCAGGCAGTGGGGAGTCTGGGAACTTCCCTAACTCAAGTCAAGAGCAGCACATCATTGATGTCCAATGTGACCCCGAGGGTGCTGTTGCTTGCTGTCTTCGTGGTGAGCTGCAGTTGCCTGAGCCATCTTCATTCTCTGGGTAGCAATGCTCATGCAAGTGAAGTCTCCCCAGCTCATGGCTTATGCCGTCCTTGCAGCTGACACGGAGAGCAGCACCCCCAACCTGTAGGGTCCTACAGCATCTTCCTGACAGCCACGAGGAGCCACATCCAGCTTTTTCCTCCATTTTTTATGAGCAAATAGGTTAACTGGAATTCAAACTTCTAGGTTCAAATCCCCAGAAGTTCAAGGTTCAAACCCCCATTGACCTATTCCCACACTTAATATACATGATAAGAATGATTCTGAGGGTGCATTGGGCATAGACATGACAAAGACATGACAAAGAAAGGTATGATTTTTTCCAAGAATTCCCATCTCTGACTTTTGTCCAACAATTAGATTATATTCCTTATTTCTAAATGAAAATACGAAGGAACGCATCATTTTGTAACTAAAATAAACACTTTGAAGTTGAAACAGATAATACATATGAGGCTGCACATGGAATTAGCAGGAAATTATGATCTCATCTGATGTCTCCAAGGAAGATTTAAGCTCAAAAGGTAGGGTAGCCAGGGAACCACCCCATGGTAAGACACATAGGGATGTTCAAGCATAGTGTGTGAGTTAATCAAGCTTTGATATGTACAAGGAATTTCTCTTTGTAGTCAATGAGAATGTGAAGTGCATAGAAAATAACTTTGGATGAATAAGGAAGAGTACATGAATTTACATACAAGAAACTTTTCCTCACTGGGCAAAAGCTCATTCAATTTCTTTCCTTTTTTTCAAGACAGAATCTCTCTCTGTCACCCAGGCAGGACTGCAGCGACATGATCTTAACTTACTGCAGCCTCAACCTCCTTGGTTCAAGAGATTCTTGTGCCTCAGCTTCCCAAGTAGCTGGAATTGCAGTCGTGTGCCACCACGCCCCGCTATTATTTTGAATTTTTGGTAGAGATAGGGTGTCGCTATGTTGACCAGGCTGGTCTCGAACTCCTGGCCTCAAGTAATCCTTCCACCTTAGCCTCCCAAAGTGTGAGCCTTCAAGGCCTGGAGACCAAATGAAATGTTAACCTGGAATCATTACAGGTGTGAGCCATCAAGCCCAGCTTCATTCAATTCCTTAAGGAGGATGAGCAGCATTGAGTGGATGGGAATGTGCCCTCTCTGGAGAAAGATTTGCATGTGGGGATGTCATCACTATTTATCAGGACAGGTTTTCTCTTTCTTTCCTGTTTTTTAAGAGATGGTGTTTCGCCATGTTGCCCAGGCTGGTCTCCAACTCCTGGGCTCAAATGATCCGCCCGCCTTGACCTCCCAAAGTGCTGGGATTACAGATGTGAATCACTGCACCTGGCCCAGCAGAGGTTTTCTAATGCTCATAGCTGTTGGTCATTTGCTGTGTGATCTCCATCTCTATAGGGCTTCGTAGCAGCTCTCACTGCCTCTCTCACAATTCATACAGCAGGCAATGTCTAGGAACCACAAGAATAGAATTCATGTTCACATTAAAAATCATAGTTGTTTCTATCCAATGTTATGGCATATTTTGGCTTTTAATGAAAAAAGGCTTTGATTTCTGTTGTTTGGGAAATCTGAGGGGTAGACCTGGCGTTCACTGTGGCTGGATTTCAGGGTCTGATGATAGAGGGGCTCATCTCTCTGTTTGCTTTTGGCTCTTGTCCTTGTTTGTTATTGTTTCTGTGGTTGTTCATTTATTCTGCTGGTTTTTGTTCTCAGGCTCATAAAGGTAGGAGCTGACGTCCACTTTGCAGATGAGGACACTGAGGCACACAGAGCTCAAGTAATTTCCCTTCTGAGGCAGAGTCAGTGGACTTCCCACGGCACCATGACGCCCCCTTATGTCCGTGTATCCAACAACATTCCCTGCCCTGGTCAGGGCGCCCTCTGCTGCTCACCCAGAGAGTTGCAGGGATCCCTGCACCAATCTCCTCCATCCTCTTTGACCTCCAAATGCTTCCTGACACCCGACTCCCACCCTGTCACTCAGAGACTAACCTATGTCAAGATTTACAATCTCGCCAGGCCCGGTGGCTCACGCCTGTAATCACAGCAGTTTGGGAGGTTGAGGCAGCTGGATCACCTGAGGTCAGGAGTTCGAGACCAGCCTGGCCAAAAGGGGAACCCCCCCCCCACCTCTACTAAAAACACAAAAATTAGCTGAGCATGGTGGTGGGCGCCTGTAATCTCAGCTACTTGGGAGGCTAAGGCGACAGACTCGCTTGAACCCGGGAGTCAGGTTGCAGTAAGCCGAGATCACACCACTGCACTCCAGCCTGGGCAACAAGGGCTAAACTCCCTCGGGAGAAAAAAAAAAGAAAACCCAAAACAAAGATTTACAACCTCACCAAACAGAAATGACAACTACAGGAAGTTAGCTATTATCTGAGGTTATTCATAATGTTATAGCTATTGTTAATGCTACTTTTTTTCCATTCCACCCTCATCTTCTCTGGAAGCTGATTGGGGCCTCCTGCCTCTCACCTTCTCTATCCACTTCTTACCCCTACCAGGAGGCTGTAGACAAAGATTAGGGTTGATGCATTGTGCAAGTCTATGGCTCCCCCTAGTGGTGTGATGCATTTGAGGCGCTGGGGTTTGCTTGAACAGGGCCCCAAGGAGGCCGTCAGGGCACTGTTAGAAGCTCCACCTTGTGTACAGCTCCTCAAAGATTCCAAGTTAACATTTCATTTGGTCTCCAGGCCTGATACATGGGCGGAGTGGCTGTTCATTAGTGTGTACTCTGGCTGCACCAGGCAGAGTGCACCAGGCAGAGTGCACCAGGCACAGTCCCTCCCAAATGCAGCCACATTCATGGCTGAGCAAGAGTGGACCCGGAGCTCGTCTCTGTCCCCTCCATGCCACTGGCATGGGACTGCATTTGCTTCAGGAGGGGCTGTGACATTCTGCTCTCTTGATAAGAAGATACAAAGCTGAGCTCCAGAAATTGATTGTGAGCTCGAGTCTGCTCCCCAGGCTGCCTCCTGCCCCTGGGGCTTTGGATGCTATTCCTGACCAAAGAGACGGGGTTTTGGATGAGGTGCTCCAGAAGGCCAGATTTTTCTCTGGGCAAGGTTCATTTCTTTCCCACACGAGTCTACTGCTGGGATTCATTACAGATCTACAAATGGGACCAGGCAAAAGCTGTTCCTGCTGGTGTGTATACAGAACAGTGAACCCTGATATAGACGATGGACTTCGAGTGCTAATAACGTGTTAATGTAGGTTCATCACATATGACAAATGTTACCACTCTGGTGGAGATGCTGGTAATGGGGGGGCTGTGCATGTGTGGGGGCAGCTGGTATATGGAGAATCTCTGGACCTTCTGCTCAATCTGTGAACATCAACTGCTCTGAAAGTTATGCCTATCCCATACTATGCTTCTGGGAAAAATTGTCTATATATTTTTTTTAATGGAAAGAACTGGCTCGGCACAGTGGCTCAAGCCTACAATCTCAGCACTTAAGGAGGCTGAAGTGGGAGGACTGCTTGAGTCCACGAGTTTGAGATCTGCCTGGGCAACATAGGCAGACTCTGTCTCTACCAGAAAAAAACAATTAGCTAAGCATGGAGTGCACGCTTGTGGTACCAGCTATTTGGGAGACTGAGGTGGGAGGACTGTCTGAGCTCGGAGGGTTGAGGTTGCAGTGAACCATGATCATGCCACTACCCTCCAGATGCAGAGCCTCTGTGGTTTGCAAACTGATCACTGGAATAAAGTCTTTTTCCTCCAAAAGTCCTTTTCAGAGAACTTTTGTGCACACTACTAACAGTGAATTTAGGGACAAGCTGGAACTCCAGCAAGGACACTCATGATACAAACTTGGCTTCAGGACTATACCAACATGCCCTACAGCCATTCAAAATGGCCTTGCTAAGAAATATTTTAATGATGCAAGGAAAGAGTAGCCCGTTGAGGGTAAAAGCAGCTGATCATAAAATAGGACCAGGAATTTAAAAATTGGGTGAGACTCCCAGGGGCCGTGCCACTCTGGGCTCCAGCGTCTGCTTGGTGGCTGGTGGCATGGAGGGGACAGAGACGAGCTCCGGGTCCACTCTGGCTCAGCCATGAATGTGGCTGCATGAGGCGTCCTGGCTTTGGTGATGCAGCAGGCAGGGAGGAGCTGCAGCGCCGGCCAACCCCGCCTGGGCCTCAGATCCTATCACACACGACAGCATGCACCTTAGATCCCGAAGAAAAGGCATAAAGTGTTCAAGTGATGTTTAGAAATCATTAGTGAGGCCGTGTGCGGTGGCTCACGCCTGTAATCCCAGCACTTTGGGAGGCCAAGGCGGGTGGATCACAAGGTCAAGAGATCGAGACCATCCTGGTCAACATGGTGAAACCCCATCTCTACTAAAAATACAAAAAATTATCTGGGCATGGTGTCGCGTGCCTGTAATCCCAGCTACTCAGGAGGCTGAGGCAGGAGAATTGCCTGAACCCAGGAGGCAGAGGCTGCGGTGAGTCGAGATCGCATCATTGCACTCCAGCCTGGGTAACAAGAGCGAAACTCCGCTCAAAAAAAAAAAAAAAAAGAAAAAAGAAATCATTAGGGAGCAGACCTTACACATTAGGTGCTAAAACACCCAAGCATTGTGCATCAGATCCTGATATGCTCTCCCTGGAATTCCTGCACAGCCAGTGTCAGGTGTCTGCGGGTGTCCCCTTATGCAGATGCACCTGCCGTCTGCACCCGAGGGCACATCAGGGAAGCCATGCGGCCATCACGACACAGGCTCCGGGACACTGAGCATCCTCACTTATGACTGAAAATGACAATAATGACTGTCATTCTCCTCTTTCTCTGAGGCTGATGTGGCAGATGGGGTCTGGGTCACTGCGATGACTGTGGTGTTATCTGCCTTGTCATGATGTGGCTTCTCGTCTTTCATGCAGACTTTGTGATGACGTCTGTCATGCTGCTGCCTTCCAAAAACTTGTGGTGCTCTGTGGTCATTGAGGACATCTTAACCTCTTGGTGGTGTTTGCTGGTTGTCCCAGCTGAGAACCACACTCACTGACCACAGGGCGGTACCCAAAGGAAAGGCTACAAAAAAATACTCGGAGAGTGTGCAGCTGCAGCCCCGGGTAGTGATCGACACCTACCCCAAGGGCTGCTGTATCAAGCGGAAGCAGGTTAGACAGGCCGGTCACGGCTTCCCTTAAAGGGAAACAAACTTGCCAAATGGAGAGAACAAACCGCCCGACAGCGAACAAACCACATCCTGGGCTCGTGGTCAGAACATCCTGGAGCGAGGAGGTAGAAGGGCAGAAGGGAAAGTCCCCACATTCGCGCAGGTGCAGAAACCCATGCTTAGTGACCTTGGGTTGACTTACGCTCATTACAATAGTCTCCACCCAGGGGGCTGAGCACAGGTCAGTACAATAGCCTCCCCTGGGTGGGGACTAAAGGTGCTAAGGAGACATGCGACGTTTGCACTAACATGTACAGCCATTGTGCATGCGGGCCCAAGAGACCACCCAGAACATGCTTAAGAGCCACACCTTCCCACCCCTGCATGAGTAATCATGGAAGACTCCCCAAAGGGGGTTTCCCCAGCGTCAGTCAGTGCTGTCTCACCTTTGCGCGGCCGCTCTGATCAGCTGTCAGAATGCACTTGCACTTTGCACTTAACTCTCTCGCTTACTTTTACTTCCGACTCCCTCTCAAATTCTTTTTCGAGGTAAAGCCAAGAACCGGAACTAGCCCACTGGCTGCAAAGCGAAGAACGTGCTCACCACTGCCGCACTTGCAAAACGGGTCACCACGGCCCACGGGTGAGCAGTCGTGTAGGGGGAAAGAATCCCATTTTCTTTTTTTTTCTTTTTTTTTTTTTTTTTGTTGTTGTTGTTTTGTTTTTTGAGACGGAATTGTTACCCAGGCTGGAGTGCAATGGCGCGATCTCGGCTCACCGCAACCTCCACCTCCTGGGTTCAGGCAATTCTCCTGCCTCAGCCTCCTGAGTAGCTGGGATTACAGGCACGCACCACCGTGACCAGCTAATTTTTTGTATCTTTAGTAGAGACGGGGTTTCACCATGTTGACCGGGAGGGTCTCGATCTCTTGACCTCGTGATCCACCCGCCTTGGCCTCCCAAACTGCTGGGATTAAAGGCGTGAGCCACCTCGCCTGGCAAGAATCCCATTTTCTGTGCTTTTTACTACGAGGTAGCCAGCTCCATCCCAAGCCCATGCTCAGAATCTCTGTGGACTTCAGCTTGTCTCCGGTGTCCGAGGACAGCGGACTGATTGCAGTAAATTTCTACCTCCAATAATTGTCATCCTGCTGCCCTTCCTGTGCCTGGAGGGTTTTCTGTTTTTCATGGCCCTTGAATCCACTCAATATGCAACAGACAAGACAGAGATGGAGAGACGGAAAAATGAGAAGCCCTCGAGGGAGCAGAAGCTGCAATGGGAAAAGATGAAGTCTGTCTTGCGGAGTCCCCCTCACTCCCCTGATGAATCCCTTCTTCAGCTACCGATTTAGTTTTCTATTTTTTTTTTTTTTTAATTTTTAAAGACAGGGTTTCATCATGTTGGTCTTCTGGTCTTGAACTCCTGACCTCAGGTGATCCGCCCGCCTTGGCCTCCAAAGGGCTTGGATTACAGGCGTGAGCCACCACGCCTGGCGGCTACTGCCGACAATACCCAGAAAAGGAAGACCGGGTTTCTCCTATGAGGCTCCTCTCATCAGGCTGGAACTTGGTAACTGGCTTTCACTTATCTGTTTGGAGTCTGAAGGGAATGAACAGCTCATTTGGGACCAACAGGGCATATGGTACCTACACAAACCAAGTGCTTGCAGCAAGCGCTGTTTTACAGATTTGCAAATCTATAAATCCACACAATTTGGGTTACTATGAATTCATTGCATATTGGAGAATATCTTGATCCACAGAACAGTCATTCCTGAGTGGTCCTTTGTTGCCCTCCTGTTTGAATTTTATTTTTAAAATCTTGAGTGCGTCAAGGTCTTAGTACTGATTCATTGTTGTTGATCCAGCCAAATTAGCAATGTGATGTTTTATAAATCCATAACCCTCCCTCCCTCGCCCCTTCTCTCTTTCTTTCCTTCCTTCTTTCCTTCTCACTCTCTCTCTCACTTTCTTTCCTTCTTGACAGAGTCTTGCTCCCCTCCCTCCCTTGTTCCTTCTCTCTTTCTTTCCTTCCTTCCTTCTCTCTCTCTTTCTCTCTCTCTCTCTCTCTCTCCTTCTTGACAGAGTCTTGCTCCCCTCCCTCCCTTGCTCCTTCTCTCTCTTTCTTTCCTTCCTTCCTTCTCTCTCTCTCTCTCTCCCCCTCTCCGTCTCCATATCTCTCTCTCTCTCTCTCTCTCTCTCTCTCTCTCTCTCCCTCTCTCCCCCTCTCCGTCTCCATCTCTGTCTCTCTCTCTCTCTCTCTCTCCTTCTTGACAGAGTCTTGCTCTGTTGTTGCCCGGGCTGGAGTGCAGTGGCACAATCTCTGCTCACGGCAACCTCCACCTCCCAGGTTCAGGCTGTTCTCCTGCCTTAGCCTCCGGAATAGCTGGGATTACAGGAGTTCACCACCACACTGGCCAATGTTTGTATTTTTAGTAGAGACAACGTTTCACCATGTTGGTCAGGCTGGTCTTGACCTCCTGACCTTAGGTAATCCACCCACTTCAGCCTCCCAAAGTGCTGGGAATACAGGCATGAGCCACCATGCCCAGCCAAGAATACTTTGCAATTTCTTTTTCTTTTTTTTTGAGACGGAGTTTCGCTCTTGTTACCCAGGCTGGAGTGCAATGGCGGGGTCTCAGCTCACTGCAACCTCCGCCTCCTGGGTTCAAGCAATTCTCCTGCCTCAGCCTCCCGAGTAGCTGGGACTACAGGCGTGCACCACCATGCCCAGCTAATTTTTTGTATTTTTAGTAGAGACGGGGTTTCACCATGTTGACCAGGATGGTCTCCATCTCTTGACCTCGTGATCCACCCACCTCGGCCTCCCAAAGTGCTGGGATTATAGGCATGAGCCACCGCGCCCGACCTACTTTGCAATTCCTAAGAAGTTGTTTGGGACATTACATGGATTATTAAAATTCTGCGTACTGAGTTATTTTTACAAGAACTCACCGAGGTGTCATTTCGGGAAGTTCCTGTTGAACCTGCAATTTGGTAGTGGACTCCCTTGATCACAGCAGGGGTGTTTACAGAGAAAGACGTTTTGGTCAGAATGAGCCCTGACGCTATGCACTGAAGTTACAGGAGATCTATGCACTGAATGGCAGAGGCGACTTTCAGTACAGTCCCTGCTGTCTGGGTGGTTTGACGTGCAGTGAGAGACATCCAAAGCAGGAGCACACACGAATCACAGCTCATACAAAAGGTAAAGTTGGAGGCCTACTTGTCTCACTGTATTTTCTACCTGCCATGTCAAAAGGATGATATTAAAATGTTAATTGAAGCTTTTAATTGAAGGTTTTAACAGAGCGAGAGAGACAGGGACCCTGTGTGTGACGGAGAGGCAGAGTGTGTGCACCTGTGTGCTTCTCTCTGTGTATGAGCTGAGCGCTGCCTCCTTGGGCAGTGTGACTGTTAATTTGATGTGTCAACTTCACTGCCCTGGGAACCCCCATTCATGTGTCTTTTCTTGACCTCATTCCCTACCTGTTACATGCATATAGCATTTCTGTAATTAGAGTTCACATAGATCTCCCTGCGTCTCCCCTCTGTGCACCTCTGACGCCCAGAAAGCAGGTGCTGCCCTGGGGTCTGAAGCAGGTGGAATCGGCCCTGGGTCTCCTCCTGCTCTTTTCCACCTAGATTGCTTCTGGCCACTTGAGGATCCTGATGGAAATCATCCCCTTTCTGGGACAGTAGGGACAGTAGCCATGGACAGGGCTAGAGTCATACAGGGACCCATGGGGGTGGAAGACGGAGCAGTGTGCAGTCACAGAGACCCTCCCGCACCGTCACTGACTCTGGCACTTCCAGCCAGAATCTCATACCCTGAGCCAGGGTCCCTGTGGGGAAACAAGGGTCAGCCCAGCCCAGACCCACGGCCCCTCTCCCCGAGGCCCACTCTCTCGCCCACAGCAGGGGCAGCAGCTGCAGCATAAGCTTCTGTAGGGTGAGAATCACAGAGCCTTGGTGTCACAGGGCCCTAGAGGAGGCCCCAAAGGAAGCCTAGGGGTAAGGTCAGAGAAATAACTGACCACAAAAGAGGACCTTTGCCCCACGCTGCCAGAACTATCAGGGCTCTTGAGGAGTGGCCAATTCTACTTTCCAGATGGGGTCTTTAGGGGGGCTGCACACAGCAGGGAGGTCCCAACCCACTGCTGTAGGCTCTCTGCCCACAGCCTTTCCCTCCCACACCACTGTTCACACCCAGGGAAGCAGACATTGCCTGGCCATTACAGTTTCTAGGTTCCTGGGAGGGTTAGTTCTGCCAGGGCTGGGACTCAGGAAGGACGGGCGGAGCAACCAAGAGGCATGAGAGATGGGGAGGGGTTCCCCGAGGTGGGGGAGGTGATGTTTAATGAATGAGCACAACCACCACACCAGGAGCATCTCCTTTTGGGGGTAGAGACAAAGGGGAGAGTGTGACAGACTGTCTCCTTCCTTGGGAAGTTCCCTAATGAACGACGGGGCAGAGGAGCCCTGAGCCACCCCAGCTCCTGTTAGTAAGGGGCCTGGTGCTGGAAACACAGGCAGGGCTTGTGGAACCAAGGGCCCTGTGCAGCTAGAAGGTGTGGCCTCTCTGCAGTCACACCCGCTCTGGGAAACTTCACCTGACAAGTGAGGCTGGTGCCGGGGTCCTGGAGCCTTGGGGTGATTGCGCACACCAGGAATGGGTGGTCCTGGGGCTCAGGGAAGTGGGGGCAGCTGACATCCAGGAGATGATAAGGGGCTGTCCCCTGCTTATAGGCCCAGCACATAGATGAAGTCGGGTTTCAGAGGTGGCTGGACTCTAGGGTCTACAGGATGAGAATGTTGGGTGTATTGGTCAGGGTTACCGAGATGCCGGGAATGCAGGATCCAGAAGGTAGGTCCAGGGTGCAGCCCTGGGGGAAGCTCAGGCTCTGGTCTAGCTCCTCCCCTGAGCCCCCACATGGGTTATGCCCAACTTCCTCCCAGCCCTGCCCTGCAGCCCCTTTGACTTTCCCCTGTGGTCAGTCCTGGAGCTGGCTCCCACCCGTCACACACAGAGAGAACTGGGGAGATTTTTTTTTTATTTTTTGAGACGGAGTTTTGCTCTTGTTACCCAGGCTGGAGTGCAATGGCGCGATCTCAGCTCACCACAACCTCCACCTCCTGGGTTCAGGCAATTCTCCTGCCTCAGCCTCCTGAGTAGCTGGGATTACAGGCACGTGCCACCATGCCCAGCTAATTTTTTGTATTTTTAGTAGAGATGGGGTTTCACCATGTTGACCAGGATGGTCTCAATCTCTTGACCTCGTGATCCACCTACCTCGGCCTCCCAAAGGGCTGGGATTACAACTGGGGAGATTTTAAACTGTATTTGGTACTTCCTCTCTCCATCTGAAAGAAATATGAACAGTTGCCCATCTCCCTGGCTTCCATGATACTCTAGGAGCAGTTGTTCCTCTGGGGATTCCTGAAGAGGCAAAATAGGCCCAGGCTGTCCTCCAGTTTTCAATTTGGGTTGTTTGTGGCCCCTGGAGCATCCCAAAATTCTTTGGCTCCTTCCTGGAGCCAGTAGTCATGAACAGAGTTGTTGGTGTAGGAGGGTGGAGGTAGGAGAACTAGCAAGGCATGAGGATGCACAGACACTCCTGCACAGTCCCGTGCTCCTGCACTTCCGGCTGGAAAACTACATCCTGAGCCAGGGCTCTAGCGGAGAACAAGGGTCAGTTCAGTCCAGCCCCGGAGTCCCTCTCCCCATGGCCCATTCACCTACCCACAGCAGAGGTGGCAGCAGCTCGTAGGCAGAGGGATCCTGGGCTCCCTGTATAGTGAGAGAAGAGGAAGGGAGTGGAGGGGAAGGTTTGAGGGTCTACTGGAGGCTGAGGAGAAGCAGGCGGACTTGGCAGTTCACAGAAGAAAAACCTCAAACGTACACATGGTCAGAGCTCATCCCCCTCTGCACAGAGCAGAGGGAGACCTCAGAGACCTGCCCAGAGGGAAGCATGTAAGTTGCAGAGACCATGTACTTCCTCTCCTCTCACAGCCTCCCTCAAACACCAGAGCCTGGACAAGGACCTCTGGGGACATCTGAGGCATGGGACACCCATGAAGGGCTAAGGTCCTCCCACCCTGAGGTGCTTCTTTGTGTACCGCTGTTTACACCTGGGAACTGATCACTCCTGGTCTGGCCCCAGAGAGTCACAGCCTCATCTAGAATCATGAGGAAGTCAGTCTTGCAGGATGTAGGATCCTGGAGGGTCTGTGGGAGTATCTGGGACAGCGAAAGGAAAAAGAACCCCAGGGGCAGTGTGGGTGGTAGCCATTCACCCATTCATTCATTCATTCATTCATTCATTCATTCGTTCATGCGTTCATTCATTTGTTACATAGGTAAACTCATGGAGGTTTGTTGTACGGATTTGTTTGTCACCCAGGTACCAAGCCTAGTACCCAATAGTTATCACCCAGGTACCAAGCCTAGTACCCAATAGTTATCACCCAGGTACCTATTGCTCTCAGCTACTGGGAGGGAACTCTAAGGCCCTGAATGTCTCACCTGATAGGAGTGCCCTTATTTACCTGAGAACCTTGGACCTCATCAAATAGTCTAATAATGCGGCTAATGGTAGGGGCTTTGAGTCATTGTTATCAGCTCTATCTCTAGAGCAGCCGAAGCTAACGTCAGCCATATGAACAGTCATCCCTGTCTACATGGCAAAGTCACAATAAAAACCCTGGACACAAAGGCTTAGGTGAGTGTCCCTGGCTGTACCCTAGTGCCCAATAGTTTCTTTTCTGCTCCTCTCCCTCCTCTCACTCTCCACTCTCAAGCAGGCCTCAGTGTCTGATGTTCCCCTGTATGTGTCCATGTGTTCTCATCATTTAACTGCCATTTATAAGTGAGAACATGTGGTACTGGTTTTCTGTTTCTGTGTGAATTGTCTGAGGTAACATCCCCATTTTTCAGGTGTAGAAAGTGAAGCTTAGGGGAGGGAGGCAACTTAGCTGAGATTACATGGCAGGTAAGTGACAGCATAAGATTCAAACCTGGCAGTGTGACCAGAAATCTCCCCTCTCAACCATATTCTCTCTGCAAACAGCCTGCACAGCCTTTGGCTCAGCCATCCTCAGTAACTAGGGAGCTGTGCACAAGATCACCCTCACTTCTAACTTCAGCTGCATGTCCAGGGGTCCCCGATCACCTTCAGTTTTGACAGTTCACTAGTAGGACTCACAGAACTCACTGAAAGCTGTTATCCTCATGTTATGTCTCATTAGAGCAAAAGGAAACCGATTAAAGTCAGCCAAGAGAATAGCATGGGGCAGGGTCCAGGGAATTCCAAATGGGGAGTTTCCAATTATCCCCTCCCAGTAGGATCACAGACAGCAGTAACTCCTCCTGACATGACGTGACAACACGCATAGAGCATCGCCAGCCAGGGACACTCACCTAAGCCTTTATGTCCAGGGTTTTTATTGTGACTTTGCCATGTAGACAGCGATGACTGTTCATATGGCTGACGTTAGCTTCGGCTGCTCTAGAGATAGAGCTGATAACAATGACTCAAAGCCCCTACCATTAGCCGCATTATTAGACTATTTGATGAGGTCCAAGGTTCTCAGGTAAATAAGGACACTCCTATCAGGTGAGACATTCAGGGCCTTAGAGTTCCCTCCCAGTAGCTGAGAGCAAAGGCCAGACCTCTATTTGAGTAGCGTTTAGTTCTTTTCTATGCAGGCTAACCTCTAGGATTCATTACGGATCTACAAATGGGACTAGGCAAAAGCTGTTCATGCTGATGTGTTTTTAAAAAGTTAACACTAATATAAACTCTGGGCTTTGGGTGCTAATATTGTATCAATGTGGGCTCATCAAATGCAATGAATGTACAACTCTGGTAGTGGGGATGTTGATAATGGAGGTGGCTGTGCACATGGGAGGGCAGGTGATTTATGAAAAACCTCTGTACCTTCTGCTCGATTTTGGTATAAGCCTAAAACTGCTCTAAAATATTATTTTGTTTTTTTTTTCTTTCTTTAGACATAGCCTCACTCTGTCACCAGGCTGGAGTGCAGTGGCATGATCTCGGCTCACTGCAACCTTCACCTCCCAGGTTCAAGAGATTCTCCTGTTTCAGCCTCCCAAGTAGCTGGGACTACAGGCACACGCCACTACACCCAGCTGATTTTTGTATTTTTAGTAGAGACAGGGTTTCACTATGTTGGCCAGGATGGTCTCGATCTCTTGACCTCATGATCTGCCTGCCTCCTCGGCCTCCCAAAGTGCTGAGATTACAGGCTTGATCCACCACACTCGGCTAATAATTGTGTTTTTAATTGAAAGAACCTGGCCTGGCCCAGTGGCTCATGCCTGTAATCCCAACACTCTGGGATGCCGAAGCAAATGGATCGCTTGAGCCAGGAGTTGAAGACCAGCCTGGTCAACATGGCAAAATCCCGTCTCTACTAAAAATAAAAATAAGAAAACTAGCCCAATGTGGTGGCACACACTTGTAATCCCTGCTACTCTGGAGGCTGAGGCATGAGAATCACTTGAACTCAGGGGGCGGAGGTTACAGTGAGCCTAGATCACACCACTGCCCTCCAGCCTGGAGGTCAGAGTCAGACTCTGTCTCAAAACAAATTGAAAGAACATAAATGATTGCAAATAGAGGATTGGTTGAATAACTCAACCCATATCCAATCCAGTGGAATACTATCCAGCCATGAATAATTAACAGTGATGGTGCAAAGCTGTGCTTCTCCCACGGGAGTCCAGGACCTGAGGCAGAATGTGGGGAATGCTTCAGAGGAGCTAAAGCCAGAAGACCCACTCTGTAAATACTTCAGAGGCACTGTTTATACTTGAATACTGAGGCAGGCCAATTAACTAACATCAGTGGTAACGAGTGCATTATTTTCCTATTAAAACTAACATGTATGTTTTGCTGTAGGCTGCAAATATTCATATGGGTTTTCAGGATACAGAAGAAAACTTCAGAGATAGTTTATAAACCAGTAGACACCCAGAGGTGCATATTCACCTTACTCTGACTGAACTTGGGTTTAACATTTGAAAATCCCTAAGGAAAACAAAAATGTAATGATATAATTCTGCTACAATAAAAGCCATTCGTATGTGCATGCATATGCCAGCTGTGACTTACCCAAACTGAAAAGACACCTAGAAAACATCTGGTTGTATCTTTGGGTGATTTTAATAAATGGTATTCATTAAATTATAATAAATAATTTATATTTATTTTACATACTTATATAGTTATACATATGAAATGTATGTATAAATGTGTACATGTTAAATAATATTAAATTAATATGTAAATATGTAAATCAAAAATTTCTATAACAAATTCAAATTCACTCTTTTTATAATTTAAAAAGTAGGGTGTGTTATGAAAACGAAAGACAAACACATTCCCAAGTATGGTTAGAAAGACCTTGTCAATAAGACATTTCTGAGTTGTTCTCTCTCTCTCTGTGTCTTCTCTCTGTATCTCACTGTGCCTGCATTTTTAAAATTTTTTTGGAGATGGAGTTTCACTCTTGTTGTCCAGGCTGGAGTGTAATGGTGTGATCTCAGCTCACTACAACCTCCGCCTCCTGGGTTCAATCGATTCTCCTGCCTCAGCCTCCCAAGTAGCTGGGGTTATAGGCATGTGCCACCATGCCTGGCTAATTTTGTATTTTTAGTAAAGGCAGGGTTTCTCCTTGTTTGTCAGGCTAGTTTTGAACTCCTGACCTCATGATCCGCCCGCCTCCACCTCCCAAAGTTCTGGGATTACAGGCGTGAGCCACTGGACCCGGCTGCCTGCATCTTTCCTTTGTGCGGCTCTGTCTGTCTGTCTGTCTGTCTCTCTCAGGTGTCAAGGCGTCTGCACCACATTACTTCTGTGCACAGCACAACTCCCCTGTCCTGGAGCCGCGTCTACAAGGAGCACACACACGCCCTTCACTCCTAATTCACAGCATTTTTCCCAATGGTGAATTTCAGAAATAGCCTGAAGCTCCAACAACAAAGTGCCAGCCTAAATAAGCAACGGAGAGAAGCTCTCTAAAAGACCATGGCCTGTATTCTGGAAGGCGGTACCGCAATGAAAAGCTGGGTGCCACAGTAAACGATGTGCACATTCAGGGAGGCAAAAGAACACAAAGATTTTGTTGTTGTTGTTGTTTGTTTTGTTTGTTTGTTTTTAAGACAAAGTCTCACACTGTCGCCTGGGCTGGAGAGCAGTGGCGTAATCTCGGCTCACTGCAACCTCCACCTCCCAGGTTCAAGCGATTCTCCTTGCCTCAGCCTCCCAAGTAGCTGGGATTACAGGTGCCTGCCACCACGCCTGGCTATTTTTTCTTTTTTTTCTTTCTTTTTTTTTCTTTTTTCTTTTTTTGAGACGGAGTTTCGCTCTTGTTACCCAGGCTGGAGTGCAATGGCGCGATCTCAGCTCACCACAACCTCCGCCTCCTGGGTTCAAGCAGTTCTCCTGCCTCAGCCTCCCGAGTAGCTGGGACTGCAGGCACCTGCCAGCATGCCCAGCTAATTTTTGTATTTTTAGTAGAGATGGGGTTTCACTATGTTGGCCAGGCTGGTCTCAAACTCCTGACCCCATGATCCGTCCTCCTCGACCTCCCAGCTGGGATTACAGGTGTGAGCCACCATGCCCGGCTGAAGAACACAAAGGGTGTATTTATTTATTTATTTTTTGAGACAGAGTTTCGCTCTTATTACCCAGGCTGGAGTACAATGGCGTGATCTCGGCTCACCGCAACCTCCACCTCCTGGGTTCAGCAATTCTCCTGCCTCAGCCTCCCGAGTAGCTGGGATTACAGGCATGCGCCACCATGCCCAGCTAATTTTTTGTGGTTTTAGTGGAGACAGGGTTTCACCATGTTGACCAGGATGGTCTTGATCTCTTGACCTCGTGATCCACCCGCCTCGGCCTCCCAAAGTGCTGGGATTACAGGCTTGAGCCACCGCACCCGGCCGAACACAAAGGTTTTTAAAAAGAAAAGTGAGGAGAATCTCATAAACATTTTGAGATAATTGTCTAGGCTGCAAGGATCACTGACAGGGGTGACGTCAGCCCAAGTTTAGACAGGAGGTTGCCGTCCAAAACTTGTCACAGAAGTATTTTTTTGTGATTGTGGTTGGCTTTTGTACAAGCCTATGGTTTTTGCAGAGTCTTCTGTGAAAATTTTCGTTGTCAGAGAGCCCTCACTTCATAGCCTTCCCCACTGTATCTCAGGGCTTTTTTGGATCGTGAGAACTTTTACGAAGGGACCTGGTTATACGCACACTGGTTCAGTTATAGAACAGCATGCACCACAGCCATTGACAGTGGCCATAGGAGGAATATTTAGTGACACAGATAAATAGTCCACTGTTGAGGAGAAAAGCAGCCGGTGGTAAAACAGCCCCAGGCAGTTTAAGAGCTGGGCCCTCCATAGGAAAACCAAGCCAAATAGAAACGAGACGTACATGAGGAGTCTGATCTCCTGTCTTTGAGATGTGTGGCTATATTTTCTGGTTTTCCCATCAGTGAGCCTCTGTTTTTTGTTGTTGTTGATTTGTTTTTTTCATGGCCAGAGAAAAAAATATAAAGAAATATAAAAATAAGTAAATAAATAATGAACTCAAGGCACCATAGGCCATAAAGATAAGGTCCTCCCCAGGCCCCACCCCTGCTGGTCAGAGTCCACCCTGGGGAGGGCAGATCTGAGGGCCGGGAGACGAGATTGGCAGCCTCTGTGCCAGGACACACAGGTCTGTGAGGGAGCAGAGGAGGCAGCTGTGTCTCTGGAGGGACCCCTCGTCCTGGAGGACCCCAGGCAACTCATGGACCTTTCCAGACCCAGAGGGAGCCTGTGGAGGGATTTATTCCTTGTGGGTAAGAGATGCTGGATGCTGGATGAGCTTCCCAGGACTGAGGGAAGGGCAGCTAGGAGCAAAGTGGGGAGGAGTGGGCTGGGACCATCCCCATCCAAGGGCACAGCCAGAAATTCCCAGAGCAGGGATGGGGGAGAGAGGAGGGGGCAGGAGCCTCAGCAGGACTTCCATGAGCTCACACACCTGGGCACAGCTTGCCCCTAGACACAGCCCTGTACAGACCCACAGATGTGTTTTACACACACACACACACACACACACACACACACACACACACACCCTGCATTTCTATCCATGCCCAGGAACCTTCACCCTCAACTCCCTGCACTCACCTTCCACTGGGTGCCCCAATCTGCCCCATCCCCTTCCCCACCTCTCACGCCAGATCCCTTCCCAGCCCCTCACCTTTGCCCAGGACGCTCTGTGCCCCCAAAGAGCATGACCATCCTGCTTCACCATCTGTACTGTCCTTGAACAGGTCCAGTGTCTACACAGAGGCCTGGAACCGGAGGCTCAGGCATCTCTGCCTCCTCCACATGGCTCAGACTTGGGGTTCAGAGGGCAGTGGACACCTGCCGTGTCATATGTGGAAACAGGCTCCCACCTCCATTCACACCCACTACAGTGAATTTAGATGCAAAGTCAAAGACACGTGGACAATGTCAGGGGAGTATATTCCTCACCCAATCATCACTGAGCTCCCCCAGTGGCCAGCCTGTGCTTAGGCGTGCTGGGGACTCAGTGGTGACTGAGACAGGGCAGCCCTGCCCTCCTGGAGCCCCTGTCCAGGGCAAGATCTATATCTTAGATCTGTGACCAGGCTCTGAGGACCCCCAGAAGTCAAGGCTGGGATCGGGAGAGCCCAGGAGGAGCTGGGGGAGCTCAGAGGGGACACCTGACCCAGGCTGGGGTGGAGGAGACATCCAAGCTGAGACCTGAGTGATGAGTAGAAGTGAGTCAGCAAAGAGGATGCAGATGCAGAGGAGGGAGCAGGAGTCAGTGTGCCAGGAATGGGGAACAGTGTGTGCAAAGCCTGGAGTTAGGAGGAGGTGTGGTGCACCAAGAGAGCTATGTTTAGGCCCGGGGCATACAGCGTGGCAGTCATATCTCCTAGTACATAACTACATAGATAAATGAGTGAATAACTGAACAGGATGGGGTAGGTGAGCTCCACAAGGAGGCTAGATGAGTCACAAATACCAACTCTGGCTGAGAGTGTCTCACAATGCCCGCCTAAGAGTTTGAACTTTGTCCTAAGAGCACTGGGGAGCCATAGAAGGTGCTTGAGCAGAGGAGAGCAGAGTCACAACTTGGGCTAATTGATTTAAATAACTGTCACATGAGAATGGATTGGAGACTGCATGGCCAGGGAGGAGGGCTTGGGAGAAGATAGGGATGAAACAGACCAGGGCAGGGGCTGAGGGGAGGCACAGGAGGGGACAAGCTGGGGACTCTACCAGGAGCCAGAAAGTCTTGCCTGGTTCACTAGTGTTTCTGGGAATCGTTCCCCGGATGGTGTCGATCTCTCTGTGTCTTTTCTCCTTGTCTTCCTCAGGCAGTCTGCTGGCCTGTGGGATCTGCCAGGCCTCTGGCCAAATCGTCATCACCCAGATACTGGGGATAAAGGGATATTCGACTATCCTTGCTGTGGACAACGTCCCTGAGGATGTCCAGGAATACAGCTGGTACCGGGGTGCAAACGACAGCGCAGGAAACATGATTATCAGCTACAAACTGCCCAGTACCCGGCAGCCTGGGCCCATGTACACTGGCAGGGAAAGGGTGAACAGAGAAGGCGACCTGGTGATCAGGCCAACTGCATTAAATGACACAGGAAACTACACTGTTCGGGTGGTTGCCAGCAATGAGACCCACAGAGCAACCGGCTGGCTGGAGGTTGTAGGTGGGTGAGCAGGTGCCCCATTTCCTGACTCCCAAGGAGAGCTAGACGTGGCAGCCCTGGGAGCGTGCATGCTCAGAGATCACCCTGTTCCCCTCTCTCACCCACCTCTGCATGACAATAGGAGCCTCGGCAGGTGGGGGACATTCACTACCCTCAAAGTATTCCAATTGATTGTCAGTGTGTTTATCAGCTTTCTACTGCTCCATAGCAAAGAGCCACACACGAACAGCTTAAAACAGTACCCTTTCATTATTGCATCATTTCCAGGGGGCCCACAGCCCAGGTGTATGGCTGAATCAAAAGACCAGGCGTAGCTGAGCTGAGGCTTCCGCTCTGAGTCTCACAGGGCTTTGGCCAGGGCTGTGGTCTCATCTGGAGGCTTAACTAGGGACGAGTCTGCCTCCAGGCTCACTCAGGATGCTGGCTCAATTTATTTCCTTGCGGCTGTGGGACTCAGGGCCCAGCGGGCTGCTTACTGGTTGTTGGACAGAGACCCTTGGGTTCTAGAAGCTGTTGAAATCCCTGCCACGTGGCTGTGGCCACTGGCTTTTCACACCATGGCTGCTTGTGTCTTCAAGGCCAGCTGGAGTGTCTGCTAGGACAGAGGCTTACATGCCATCAGGTAATGACGGGAGTGACATTCATTGGCCTTCGTCATATTCCAGAGGTTAGAAGCAGCTCCTTGGTCCCCCTCACGCTTGAGAGAAGGAGAGGACACAGAGCAGCCCTGGAATCCTGTGTATCACAGACAGCTCCTGGGGGCTGGGGAGGGGAGGGGAGGGGAGGGCAGGGGAGGGAAGGGGAGGAGAGCGGAGGGGAGGAGAGCGGAGGGGAGGGGAGGGGAGGAAGACAAGCTGTCCTGTATTTGACAGTGGCTGCAATTACAAACCTCATTTGTGTTCCCTCTGTGTTCCTCAGTTTCCTCACCTGTAGAGTGGGGAGGAATCTACCACTGTGGTCTGTTGCAGTGCCGGAGGGCGTATTTGTGAAGTGAATGGGACTCCAATAATGGAGCAGTATTGTGTAGCCAAATGCCACCTGTCACTCAGAGCTTCTAATGGCTCCTGGATGAGGGTCCTGGGTTGGGGGTTCAGAAACAATGATTAGTCCACATGTTCATGCCGAGAGCTCCAGGGCCGTTCCATGACGGCAGCAGACACCACAGCAAAGGCCCACACCTCAGCAGCCTCATTGCCCTGTGCCTATTTCTCTGCCCTTCTCAGCTCCCTTGCCAGAATGCCAGATCTTATCTTACAGCTCTTGGCTTCTCGACATCATGCCCAGAAGTCCCCTGGAGAGGAGTAGAGTTTGGGGAAGCAGATCCCACTTCTAACTGTCTTCTTCCTGCTTCTCCCAGAGTTGGGAAGCAATCCGAGCCTCTCAGTCAATGCCACCTCCCTGGTAGAGAACATGGATTCCGTGGCTGCCAATTGCCACACCAATGCCACCAACATCACATGGTACGTGAATTATGGACCCATATCTGGCAGTGACCGGATGAGAATTTCCCCGGATGGCAAGACCCTCGTCATCCTCAGGATTAGGCGTTCTGAGAGAACTCTTCAGTGTGCGATAGAGAGTTTCCCAGACATCTTCCAGAGGAGTGAAGTCATCTCTCTGACTGTGTCCTGTGAGTGGTCTGGGCTCCTGGGACTGAAGCCGGGGGTGGGCTCAGGGTCTTCTGGGGATAGGAATGGGTTAGCACATGTCGAACTGGAGAGAGGGGACATCCTGGGCCAGCCTGCAGTCAGCTTGATCTGGGTTGAAATCAGTTCGAGCTCTTGAGCCCTGTGGACTCGGGAGCTGTCCTCGCTACTCAGTACCGTGGTACCCTCAAGTTTGAAATGGGGACTCCAATCTCCATTTCTAAGATTAGAACTAGTCAATGTGCCTTTGTGGAGGTCTGCTTTTGTGTAAAGAGGGGACTATTACAATGACTGTTTCTTAAATTGATGTTCAATTTATTAAGTTTTCAAGCCCTTGAGGCTTCAAATTCTGCTCATTAATTTCTTTCTTCATTTCTCCTAAATTTAGCATAGTCACTGTCACTCTCTTTCACTGAAATTGAACAGACTATGCTCCCTTCAACAGAGTTTGATTTAAATGTATGCATTCCATACATTCTTTTTGCAATTATGCATTCCATACGTTATTTTTCAATTATGCATTCCAGGCATTCTTTTTTCTTTACACCCTTCAGCTGCCTACGGGGCAAGTTCACAACCCAGCAAGACCCCCACAAATTCTCAGACAGCTCTTGTAAATCTAATACACTGAGCTTATAAATACATCAACATGGGCCAGGCATGGTGGCTCATGCCTGTAATCCCAGCACTTTGGAAGGCCGAGGCGGGTGGATCACAAGGTCAAAAGATCGAGAC
>CM052668.1:36880564-36921142 GCA_028533165.1 Leontopithecus rosalia
AAAAAAAAAAAAACAAAAAAAAAAAACATCAACACTTAGATTCTTTCCAGTGCCCCAGGACTGCTCACAGAGTTTAATAAACTCTTCTAATCTTTCAACTGAAAAACTTAATCAAACATTTAAAATCACTTTACATCTGGAACCCTCCAGTGGTCTGTCGGATTTCCTAAAGCACAGGCTATGGCGCCCATTCCGTGGAAGCTTGGGTTGAGGGGTGAACAATTGCTGACCTCCACACAGCTGTTTACAGGTCAGGCTTGGAACCAAGGCCCAGGATCCAGAGGCTGCAGCTGCTCAGCGTGGTTGCTCCTGGGCCCTGAGACTGGCTAGATCTTTCTGTGTTAGTTGGAGTCATACAGTCCTATGCCTCTTCCTCTGAGCCTCATTGTTTCCCACCAATAAAATGGGTCAATAGTGGAACCAGTCACATGGGTTGCTCTGGGAATTCAACAAATGAGGGGATGGGCACAGGGCTTAGAACAGTGCCTGGCACACAGTAGGCCCGTGTGATTGCTTTTGCTCCACCAGTTTTTGTTGTTGTTACTGTTGTTTTGAGACAGAGTTTCACTCTTGTCACCCAGGCTGGAGTGCAATGTCGTGATCTCGGCTCACTGCAACCTCCGCCTCCCTGGTTCAAGTGATTCTCCTACCTCAGCCTCCCGAGTAGCTGGGATTACAGGCATGCGCCACTACTGCCGGCTAATTTTGTATTTTTAGTAGAGATGGGGTTTCTCCAAGTTGGTCAGGCTGGTCTTGAACTCCTGACCTCAGGTGATTCACCCGCCTCAGCCTCCCAAAGTGCTGGGATTACAGGAGTGAGCCACTGCACCCGTCCTTACTCCACCAGTTTTCTTACAATGTGAAGGGAATCGTGGGGTGGCCCCCAGTAGTCCCTTCATTATGGAAGACGCTCTTCTGGTTATTATTGTTGACATAACTGCCTCGCCTGACGTGGGTCTAGGGGTCAGCTTGAGGTGTGCTGTGGGGAACCTCATGGCTGGGGAAGTTCTTCATGAGATGGGACCCCCGAAGGGTCAGACCCACAGCCCTGGGCCTCCTGCCCTGTCTCTACAGATGGGCCTGACTATGTGCTGCTGAGGAGCAATCCATATGCTTTTAATGGCATCATGAAAGCTGAGATTGGCTCCCCGGTGGAAATGGAGTGTGTCGCCTATTCTTCGCCGGCTCTCAAGTACCACTGGATCCACAACGGCTCCCTCCTGAACGTCTCAGATGCAATGATGAATCTCTCAAGTCTGGCCTGGGAGCAGATGGGCAGTTACCGATGCATCGTGGAGAACCCTGTGACACAGCTGACCTTCTATGGGGACATCTGGATCCAGGCCCGCCGTGAGTGCAGCAGCTCCCCTCCCGGTTCATGCCCTGCACAGCTCCCTGCCTCCATGCCCTGTTAGGCAGTGCCCACCCTCAGGAGTGTCACCTCCACCCTGCCATGCCATGCTCACAACTTCTGGGTGAAATCTCCCCATCCTCTGAGGTCTGGGTTCAAAGCTGCCTGCTCTGTGAATCCTCTGGAGTCCTCAGATCAGAGCCAGGGTGGCTCCCAGGGGAATAAGAGTAGCAGACGTCAGCTGAGCACTTACTATGTGCTGCCTTTGTTCTAACCTGTGTGACCTTCACCATCTTTCCATGGACTAAGTGCATGTGATTAGCATCACCTCCATTGTACAGGGGAGAAAACTGAGCGCCATGGAGTCTGAGTGTTTTATTCAAGGCTTCATCGCTCCATGACCCATGGAAGAGTGGCATTCAAGTTGAGGCAGGCTGAACCCACAGCCTATGCCCGAAACTGCTCCCCTCAGCTGTCCAACATGAGGAATTAAAAAGATGCAGGGATGGGATGGGTGGAGGGGAGTAGAGATTTGGCATAGCCATGGTGTCAGAAACTTGGCTTGGGAGTGAGTTTTTAAATGGGGAAAGCATCTTCTCAGCAAATCCTCTGCATCAGGGGAGAGAGTGACGTGCTCAGGGAAAGAGTAGAGGAGTGGGGCAGGTGAATGCCAGGCTCTGCAGCACAAGCCTCTGGGTCCAGATCCCCACTCTGTTGCTGCCCATCTCCAGGAACCTGGGACAAGCAGCTCCATCATTCTGACACTCAGTTTCCTCAACTGTAATGAAAGGATAAGAATCCCTGCATGAAAAGGGTGCCGTGAGAGGAAAATAAAACTGTGCAAGAAGGTCCAGGAGACGTTACAGGATGTGGTCTGCAGACTTCAGCCACATCACACCACTTCCTAAGCACCTGCTATGCACCAGACACGATGTGTCATCTGTTCATGTTTTTCCCTTCCCCTGGACTCCGAGCTCCAGGAGGGCAGAAGCTGGGTGAGCTGTTTGTTTGCCATTTGTCCTCAGTGCTTGGCACAGTGCCTAGCACATAGTTGGTGCTCAGCGAACATTTGTGCAATGAGTTAATGACCCTCTGTCACCCACTTCCAGTCACTGTCTCTCTCCTTACGAGGGTTTATTCTTCTCTATTCACGTATGGCTGCCTGCAGTTGAGACATCTCTTTGCTTCTTTGTCCTCTGTCCACTTCCCAGCTCGAATGTCAGCCCCGTGGGTGCAGGGAGTTTGTTTTCTTGGCTGCTGAATCCCTAGTACCGGGAAGAGTGCTTTGCTGGTAACAGATGTTGACAGGTCTTTGAAGAAAAGTTATGTGGTTGAGTGAACACGTGAATGCGTGAATCGTGGTCCTGACCCCCAGTGTCCTCTTCCTCCAGGGATCTTGCCTGTTGTCCACAGAGAGTTCTCCATCTTGGAACCCACAGTGGTGCTCCTCATCGTGTGGATAGTGGCAGCTGGCGTCTACCTCTGCGGAGTCCTGATCCATGCTCTGATCAAGCGCTACTCAAACAGGTGCCCTCATTGCTCTGGGTCAAGGGTGGGGTGTTGGTTGGGTGCTGGGCCTCAGAGGTCAGCCCTCCCTCCAGAGGGGGAGGCAGAGCCAGAGGGAAAGGGATAAGCCAGGAACTGGGTTGTCAGGGATCATCTGGGGCAGATAGCTCAGCTTCCAGGACCTGAAGCTGATGGGAGCAAGAGAAGGTAGAGGGCCAGCCATACTTCTAAATAGCTGTGGGGTTTCATCCAGCAACTTCCCTTCTCTTTAGAAGTTTCTTTGTGTTTACAAATGGATATTAAGGTTTACCTAGAGGGACAGGTAAAAAAATGAGAAGTGTGTGTGTCAATTCCTGGGACATAGTTGTCCCTTGCCACAAAGTGAAGTTGGGGAAATAGGGATCAGCAGTCAACTATGCAGGGAGAAGAGACTGAGTGGTGGGATGGTTAGGCTCTGGGTTCAAACCAGACCCTAGTTACTCGGATTTTAACCATGACTGGATCTGGATACCACCCAAAAGACACAGAAGTGGCGTTTCCTAGAATAAATGGTGGGGCAAGGTGGAGCAGAGGAGACACACAGCCTCCATGTATGGCCTTTCACTAACATGTTATCTAAAGACTTTAGAAGATACATGTTAAATTATCTTAGTGTTTAGATATTGAGCCTAGTTATGATTATTACATGGTCCCTTCACAGAAGAGCCTATAATGTTGACCATACAGTGAGACAGCAGGCATTCAAGCCTGTGTGTGTTTTGCTTCCCATGTGCAAAATGGGATTAATACTGGTTTCAACCTCACAGGGATATCTCCTATGGGGATAAAGTAACCTCTTCTGGTAAGTGCCTTAGAACACAGTAACCACTTCATAAAATCTCAGATATTATTATTAATGCCATCATGTTATTCAATGTGCAATTCCAAACCGATTGTGATAAGCTCAAGGAAGTTCAAGAGGGTTTCAAAGAGTGAATCTGAATCGCCTCATCTTCCACCACCTGGAAGGATCCCCCTGGCCTGGCAGAACAACCCCCTCACAGCCAAAAATCCTACACCATGTCACTGTACAATTCCTCTCAAGGGTGCCATGGTCTCTATGGTCTGAGACCTCCAATCTGATAGGAGAGCAGGGGTCTGGGAGTCAGAGAAGCCGGGTTGGGAATATTGGCCTCTGTTCTGTTCTGGCTGTGTGATCTGGGGCAAGTAACTTTACCTCTCTGGACCCTCATGTCTTCATCTACAAATGGGGTAAATGTATCTGTCTTGCTTGGCTGTTGGAAGGGCTAAAGTAACCCTGTCATAAGCTCCAAGTGCCTGGAATGTAATCAGTGTGAAATAAATTACTATTACTACCTTCATCGTTATTGTTACCCCTGGTAATTAGACCAGCAGTGCCATCTCCTTCCTCGGCTTCACCCGGCCTCTTTTCCCCAAACAATGGCACCTTCCTCCAGTGCCCTTGGAAATCTTTAAAAGTATGGGATGTTGAGAACTCTCAGTGCAGAGGTGAAGACCCCAAACCATCTCCTCCATAGGGTCCCACGTGGGAGGGATTGGGTTTGGGCTTGGGCTTGGTGGGAAGCTGGGCCCCTTCGCCTCTCTCTACCCAGGATTCTCCCATGTTTCTTAGAGATCTGAGATGTGACTTCTTCCCTGATTTCTCCCCATAGGACAAATCGAGCCACTTGAGTGTCCCCCTCAGGCTGAGGACAAGACCAGCGGGCAAACAGGTGAGGAGAGGGTGATGGAGAAGGGCTGGGGGTCCACGTAGGGTCGGCAAGGCTAGAAAGGGCCCAGGGTCTCTTTGGAGGTGACTGACAAGAGAGAGACTCAGCCAAGTCACACCAAGGTCTGGAGGTGGAGGCTCTGGTGGGAGATCTGCAGACTCTACCTGGGACTTGAGGATGACGTCATGAGCAGTGTGACCACTGGGCGCTCCATCTGCCAATCAGAACTGGCCAATGGGGTGCAGGCCGGGGCGGGCCATGCGCAAAGCTGGGCTCTAATTCCACGCACTTCTCCCTCAGCTCCTGAGCTTCCAGCTTTTCAGATATTCACCCATGGAATCAACAGCAATGCTCCAAACTTAAGGCCAAGGGATCCCCACTCAGTGGTTGCTTCATTCAGTGCCGGATGAGAGAAGAGACCTCAGAATCAGACAGGGATTAAATTCCAGCTCTGCCCTGAGTAGCTGAGTAACCTGAACGCAGCCCCAGTGAGGTTTCTGCATCTGGAGGCACCGTGGAACCATTAGGTCGGCGTGATGAGCAATCTGTCAGCTCAAATATTCACTTTTCTTTGGTGACAAAACATAAACTCCTCTCTTTCAGCTATTTTGAAATATTCAGTTAATCCAAATACATTATTCTGTTATTTGGAACAACACGGATGAACCTAGAGGTTGTTAAGTTGAGTGAAATAAGCCAGAACAGAGAGACACAAATACCCTACGGTCTCACTATATTTGGAACCTAAAATAGTCGACCTCAGAGAAATAGAGAAAAGAATGGTGGGCACCAGAGGCCGGAGCGGGGAGTGATTGATTGGATGGGGAAAGGGAGACGGTGGCCATCAGGCAAGCATTTTCAATCAGACAGGAGGAAGAAGCTCTGATGTCCTGTCGCACAGCATGGAGGGCTGTTAATTCTGCAGGAATCAGCCCGGGGCTCCTTTGCTGGAGGGGTTGTCAATCCTCAAACTGGCCCGAGTTTCTGCAGTTTACTGCTTTTGGGTCTTGATCTCCAAGTACTCATTGCCAGCGGCCTCCTGTCTCTGTGGGTACTGAGGGCCTCACATTATGGAAACTGAGGGATGCATAAGGGATCTCTCCTGCCTCTGAGGAGGGGGCGGCCAGGGCTTAGGGAGCCTGCTGTGGGGGGCTGTCATCTGCCTGGCATTCAATCAGGGGTCCCTGAATGGAGAGAGAAGGGAGTCAGAGTAGAGCAGTGGGGCCAGCAGGTGCCAGAGAGAGTCCAGGAAAGAGACCCAGGAGTTCCTTCCTCCATTCACCCCATGTGCAGTTTGCTGAAATCTCTTTCATACCTTCCTCTAGTATTTACTACTCAATTATCACCTTATTTGGTGTTTACTAATCTAATTAACTTCCAACAAAAACTCCATAATAAGATTATTTTTTTTTTTTGAGATGGAGTCTCCCTCTCTTGCCCAGGCTAGAGTGCAGTGGTGCCATCTCAGCTCACCGTCTCCCGGGTTCAAGCAATTCTCCTGCCTCAGCCTCCTGAGTAGGAGAGACTATAGGCACGTACCCCCATACCCGGCTTATTTTTTGTGTTTTTAGTAGAGACTGGGTTTCACCATGTTAGCCAGAATGGTCTCGATCTCCTGACCTTGAGATCTGCCTATCTCGGCCTCTCAAAGTGCTGGGATTATAGGCGTGAGCCTCCACGCCCAGCCCGTAGTAAGATATTATTACTGTCTCCATTTTACAAATTTGAAAACTGAGGTAGAAATGGTAAGTACTCTGCACAAACTCCCTCTTACACCAGGACCCAGTGCAGTTGGTTCCTTCTGACCCCAAAGCCTGGCCTCCTGCTGAGGCCCCCTGTGTGTGAGGCCCTGAGGCGGTTTTAGATGGATCGTAGTGGACACGGAAGATGTGGGCCCTGGCCTCCTGCAGCTCACTCTTTAATTGAAGGAGGTGGCAATAAATGACTGTCAAACAAATGAATATCTATGTGTGAATTTTGATAAGATGAGCAGAAAGAGGGCAAGTGAGAGAATGACAGGGCCTTAATTCAGACGTGGCACCTGCCCCTGGGAAGCTCTCAGTTTGGTGGTGTGGGGAAGACAAGTCAGTCAAAGAAATTACATCCCTGACGTAGGAAGAATAATGGCCCCTCCAAAATGTCCATGCCCCACCCCCTGGGACCTGTGGATCTGTTACCTGACATGTCTAAAGGGACTTTACAGGTGGCATTAGGTTAAGGAAATCGAGATGGGGAGATTTTCCTGGATTACTTCAGTGGGTCCAGTGGAATCACAGGGATCCTTACAAGTGAAAGGAAGAGGGAAGATAGGTAGATAGAAAGATTGGAAGATGCCAGGCTGCTTGCTTTGCAGACAGAGGGAGGGACTTGAGCCAAGGAATGCAGGCACCTCAAGAAGCTGAAAAAGGTGAGAAAGTGCATCACTCCCTGGATCTTCCAGAAGGAACTGACCCTGATGGCCAATGCCCCGATCTTAGCCCAGTGACAGCATTTTGGGCTTTTGACTGTCAAAACTTTAAGTTAATCTATGTATACTGTTTGAAGTCAGGAAATGTGTGGTCAATTGTCACAGCAGCCATAGGAAACTAATACAGACCCACAGCAGAGAGTGATAGAGGCTGCCTGGGAGGCTCCTCCTTCATCTCTGCCCTTCCCTGCTGCTCCCCTGCGCTGCAGATGCTCCATGGAACTGTCACACACACACACACACACCACATCTCAGCTCTGCTATTATCAAGGTCACCGCGACCTCCACTTGGCTGAGTCCAGATGTCCACCTTGCAGTCTTCTCCTTCCTGGACTTTGCAGCAGCAGAGGACCTAACTGCTCACCCTCCCTACACAGAAGTTCTTCCTGACTCGACTACAGGACGTTGTTCTTTCTGGGTCCATTCACCTTTTTGGCAGCCCTTTCACCAGATGCCCCACATCTCCCTGACCCTAAATATCAGAGCAGCCCTGAGCTTTCCTTCTTTACTTTTGTTTTATGACTTCATGCCATCAATAGGCTGACGACTTCCAAATTTACACAGAGCCCACTCCCCTCTCCTGACTATAGTCCTTGATCCAGTAGTATACTTCAAACCCACACATTCTTGTCCAAAGGCACACAAAATGCAACCTAGTCTATCTAAACTCCTGCCAGGCGTGGTGGCTCACGCCTATAATCCCAGCACTTTGGGAGGCTGAGGCGGGTGGATCACGAGGTCAGGAGATCGAGACCATCCTGGTCAACAAGATGAAACCCTGTCTCTACTAAAAACACAAAAATTAGCTGGGCATGGTTGTGTGTGCCTGTAGTTCCAGCTACTCGGGAGGCTGAGGCAGGAGAATTGCTTGAGGTGGGGGTTGCGGTGAGCCGAGATTGCGCCATTGCACTCCAGCCTGGGTGACAAGAGCAAAACTCCGTTTCAAAAAAATATATAAATAAAATAAAAATAAACGTCTCCTTCCCCTCGCCCCCTATCTATCTTTCTCTCTCTTTTTTTTTTGAGAAAGAGTCTTGCTCTGTCGACCAGGCTGGAGTGCAGTGGCTCACTGATAAGCAACTTCAGCGAAGTCTGAGGATACAAAATCAATGTGCAGAAATCACAAGCATTCCTATACACCAGTAACAGACTTAAAGAGAGCCAAACCAAGAACGAACTGCCATTCACAATTGCTGCAAAGAGAATAAAATACCTAGGAATACAACTAACAAAGGATGTAAAGGACCTCTTTCAGGAGAACTACAAACCACTGCTCAAGGAAATAAGAAAGGACACAAACAGATGGAAAAATTTTCCATGCTCATGGTTAGGAGAATCAAAAATGGCCATACTGCCCAAAGTAATTTATAGATTCAATGCTATCCCCATCAAGCTACCTATGACCCTGTTCACAAAACTGGAAAGAAAACACCTTAAACTTCATATGGAACCAAAAAAGAGCCCACATAGCCAAGACAATTCCAAGCAAAAAGAACAAAGTTGGAAGCATCAGGCTACCTGACTTCAAACTATACTACAAGGCTACAGTAATTGAAACAGCATGGTACTGGTACCAAAACAGAGATATAGACCAATGGAACAGAACAGAGGCCTCAGAGGCAATGCCACACATCTACAACCATCTGACCTTTGACAATCCTGACAAAAACAAGCAATGGGGAAAGGATTCGCTGTTTAATAAATGGTGTTGGAAAACTGGCTAGTCATGTGCAGAAAGCAGAAACTGGACCCCTTTCTGACACCTTACACTAAAATTGAGTCCAGATGGATTAAAGACTTAAACATAAGGCCTAACACCATAAAACCCCTAGAAGAAAACCTAGGCAAAACCTTTCAGGACATAGGCAAGGAAGGGCTTCATGACTAAAACACCAAAAGCATTGGCAGCAAAAGTCAAAATAGACAAATGGAATCTAATTAAACTCCAGAGCTTCTGCACAGCAAAAGAAACAATCATTAGAGTGAACCGGCAACCAACAGAATGGGAAAAATTTTGTGCAATCTACTCATCTGACAAAGGGCTTATATCCAGAATCTACAAAGAACTAAAACAGATTTACAGGAAGAAAACAAACCCATTCAAAAGTGGGTGAAGGACATGAACAGACACCTTTCAAAAGAAGACATTTATGAGGCCAAAAAGCATATGAAAAAATGCTCATCATCACTGGTCATTAGAGAAATGCAAATCAAAACCACATTAAGATACCATATCACACCAGTTAGAATGGCAATCGTTAAAAAATCTGGAGACAACAGATTCTGGAGAGGATGTGGAGAAATAGGAACACATTTACACTGTTGGTGGGAGTGTAAATTAGTTCAACCATTGTGGAAGACAGTGTGGTGATTCCTCAAGGACCTAGAAATAGAAATTCCATTTGAACCAGCAATCCCATTACTGGTTTATAATACAATGATTTATAATCCAAAGGATTATAAAGACACATGCACATGTATGTTCATTGTGGCACTGTTTACAATAGCAAAGACCTGTAACCAAGCCAAATGCTCA
Organism: Leontopithecus rosalia; assembly: GCA_028533165.1. Taxonomy (NCBI): domain Eukaryota; kingdom Metazoa; phylum Chordata; class Mammalia; order Primates; family Cebidae; genus Leontopithecus; species Leontopithecus rosalia. The sequence continues at coordinate 36,890,155 of CM052668.1, forward strand.
TCGATGATAGACTGGACAAGGAAAATGTGGCACATAAACACCATGAAATACTACACAGCCATAAAAAATGATGAGATCGTGTCCTTTGTAGGACATGGATGAATCTGGAAACCATCATTCTCAGCAAACTGACACAAGAACAGAAAATCAAACACTGCATGTTCTCACTCATAGGTGGGTGTTGAACAATGAGAATACATGAACACAAGGAGGACAGCATCACACCCTGGGGTCTGTTGTGGGGGATAGGGGAGGGACAGCATGGATGTAGGGAGGTTGGGAAGGGATAACATGGGGAGAAATGCCAAATATAGGTGACGGAGGGATGGAGGCAGCAAACCACATTGCCATGTATGTACCTATGCAACAATCCTGCATGTTTTGCACATGTATCCCAGAACCTGAAGTACAATATTTTTTTTAAAAAAAGAACATGCAGTGAACATACAGACAATGGAGTATTAATTACCCTTTAAAAAGAAGGCTATCCTGTGACACCTTACAACATGGGTGAACCTTGAGGATATATGTTAAGTCAATCACCTAATCACAAGGTGAGAGATACTGTATGATTTCACTGATATGACGTATCTAGAGTAGTCAAATTCATAGGGAAAGAAAGTAAAATTGGTGGTTTCCAGGGCTGCAGGAGGGAGAGGAGGATGGGAGGGGAAGGGAGCAGTTGTTTAACGAATATGGATTTTCAGCTGTGGCTCAAAGAAGTCCAGATACAGCTTGGGCTGTTGCTTCAGAGGGTGCAAGCCATAGGACTTGGTGGCTTCTACGTGATGTTGAGCCTTCAGGTGCACAGAATGCATTGCAGATGTTAAGCATCTTCCCTGGCCTCTCCTCACCAGATGCCGGGAGCTCCCTCCCGTCCCCACTGTGAGAATTAAACACGTCTCCGACTGAGAATGCCCATGCAGGTCCAACCACCGTCCTTCCTCGTCTACAGGATGCCAGGGCCCAGGCTGACCCTCCACTCCCCACCACAGTGCCCTCCCAAGCAGCACCCAGGGACTTTGTTAAAACACAAATCAGACCAATCCCTCTCTTGCTAAAACATTTCCATGACTGCTCATCTTATGTGGAAGAAAATCCTAGCACTCCCCATCCCACCAGGCTGCACAGGACAGAGCCCCCGCTGACCTCTCCAGAGGCACCTCACCCCTCACTGTGGGTCTGCAATCCCTGAGCGGGTGTGCACTGAGTTTCTCAGACATCCCAGGCTGTCCCTTCACCAGGTGCACGGCCCTTGCCAGTCCCTCCTGCAGGAATGCTCTCCCCAAGGCAGCCCCGTTCTCCCTGTTTCAGCTCAGAGGCCATCTCCTCAGAAACTCCTTCCTGATTCTACAAACCACGCTACTCCCTCTTATCACCCCTTCTTCACTTTTCTGAGTTCCTGTGGTTTCTGTGGTCTCCCACCACGTCCCCTTCTCCAGTAAGGCCAGAGCTCCTGTCGCTCCACCGGCTCCCAGCTTTTCCTGCCCCAGCTGCCCTCCCAGCCTTGGTCAGGCAGGACTGGAGAGGCTGCCTGGGGCCCCGGGACTCGTTTCTGGTCAGCCTCACGCTTGTCTTCTCGCCTGAGAAGTTTCGGGTTTTCCCTGAGGTTCTTCCCTCCAAAACCAGATCCCCAGGCCCCCTGCCGCCTTCCCTTCATTCAGCAGGGGGTGCGCGCCTGCTCTTTGTCCTTAATGCCACACGGACTGGTTTGGGAAGCCCCACCCAGGATCCAGACCCCGGAAATGCACGAAGGCACAGGTGGGCGCTGGGAGGAAGGGCGGGGACGGTGAGAGGTGCGGGAGGGAGAAGCGGGGGGTCTGACAGGGGTCCTGACAGGATCCCACCCTGGGGGGTGCAGGTGTGACCTGAGGACCGAGTCCTGAGGAGGGAGGGGTGAGGGCCAGGGTCCCGGCGAGACTGGAGAGCCCAGGAGTGGCTGCAACTGAGACGCCGAGGGACCCCCAGGAGGTTTTGTCAAGAAGCGGGATCTGGATCTTCCATGACCAGCGTCACTGTGTCCTTTGGGTTCCAGATCTGATCCCGGGTTCCTCCCACCCCAGCTGTGTAGCAGTTCAGGAAGGGTCCCCAAGGCAGCGCTCCACCCCCAGCGCAGGCGCCACCGCCTAGCCCTAGGCACAGGAGTTTGCGCTGTCCGTGGTGCTGCAAAAGAGGAACGCCCAGGGGAAGCCCAGGCTCTGGACACATTTGCAGACAGTACTCTCCACCAGGCTAGTTTTAACTGCACGTCGATAGAACCAAATCTCTTCCAGAGCAATCACATTAAAGCAAAAATGAAGTCACCATGGTCACCCCACTTTCCTCACCCCAAACTCACTCTCCCCAAAATATAAAGCCCTTCAATAGTACAGCATTATTCTCAAATGATTGCCACCCAAGCACCCTCAACATCGGCACGTTACAAGGCAAGCAGGAGACTACATATTACCAGAGGAGAAACTTGGAATCACCCCAATTTTTAGTGAGGAAAAAGTTTGCAAGTGCAGCACTTTATTACCAGATATAATTACTCATCAGTGTGTGAGTGTGATTGAACACTGTGAATTATTAGTTTTCCAAAATAAACATTCAGTTCTTTTTGTCAGTGCCCAAGGCTGTCAGTGATCTGATGCCTGTTGGCTTCTCCAGCCCCATCTGTTCTTACTCCAGTGTTTTTCAAGTGTTCCTTTTAGAAAAAAATAACACAGCCCTGATGTGCCACAGCTGGCCTGGCACCCACAGCCAGGCTTTGTTGTAACTCCAGTTGTTCATTGTTTCAGAGGACATCAGCCCCAGAGAAGGACACTCTGTTACCATGATGGTCAAGACACGAACAACAACACTCCACAGTCATGTCTCAACACAGAAATAAGCAAGAACATTGTCCAAATCACAAATGTATGCACAAGTTTTTGTTTGAACATTCATTCAAACAAAATATAAATTTTGTTTATATTTTGTTCGACAAAATATAAATTTTCTGTGATATATTCCAACGAATGTCATTGCCAGTTGATATGATAAGTCAAAGTTTAGTTTAACTTATGAAGAAACTGCCAAGTGGTTTTCTGCAGCTACAGAATTTGTTTACCCTCCCAGCAGCAGTGTATGAGGGATCGAATTTCTCCACTTGCTGCTCTTGCAGCAGCTCCTGACATCCCTCTTTCATGCTTTACCCAGTTTTTCATCTGTCCCCACATCCACTAAGACCACACATCTTGCTCCCTCATCCTGCCTCCTCCCAGTAGACATCTGGCTTATGGGCTGCCTTCCTGAAAACTCTCTGGCTTGTGGTTATATGAAGCCACAGAGTTCACTTCTAGTTATGAGCATAGGATCCTCCTGGACAAGATAATGTGTGTTTAGCTTGATCCTAAATGGGTTTCAACCTAACACCCTCATCTGCCCTCTCCTACCTGAGTCTGGACACCAACTACCCATTCATTCAACAGGTATTGAGCACTTTAGACCTGTCCCAGAAATGGCATCACATTGACCTGTCCCAGAAATGGCATTAATAGTAAAGAAAAATGACCACATCAAGAACACATACCCTATTCAAGAAGACATGGGATGACAGAGAACCAGTCCTGCTAGTGACAGCAGAGCTATGGTTTCCAGGACGAGAGTAGACGAAGGGGTTTGCCGGCCGCTATAAGAGAATCCAGTAAAGGAGCTGGCCCTAATAGGTGAAGATGCAAATTCCTCCCTCAACCCCTGAGGAGTCTGACTGGCAGTTCTGGGGCCCTTTTTAATTTGGGAATCAGGATGTTAAAAAACTGTAGAGAATATTAATTACCCACTTGTAATATAATTGGCATGCACTATTCTCATATGTGCAAATTAACTCTTCACTGTGAACATTCCACACTCAACTGGGTAGGGGCAGACTAGCAGTACCACGGAGTTGATTTTCCCAAGAGTACTCCTCACCCTATGCTGGTGGGCAACACCTGGTGTGGGGGTGAGTGAGAAAGATCCCAGTAGAATAGCCGTTCTCCTCCCCACTCCTTCCCCTTCCACATATAAAGGCCATTCTTTATTCAAGAAAGACATGAAACTGGAGAAGTGTGCTGAGAAATATTTAGCCACTGGATTTCCAAAAATACATATTCATTATAAATTTTACTGACATAAAGCATGTGTAGCACATAACTTTTCAATAATAAGAAAATGTACTATACTTTTTATTGTAAATTTCATAGTCAAGTGATTCTCACGGAATGCTTTCACTGATTTTTCTGAACTCTTGCAACTTTAGCTAACTTTTAATGGCAATTGATGAACAATACACTGTGTAGTTATAAATGTTGTTGATATATTAATTTACATTAAGGAGAAAGATGAAACAAATAATGAGATGTATGGTGGGATTTTATTCTTTTGTCAGTGACAGGAGTAGACTGTGCTGAACCAGATAAGAGGTTTGGCATATCTACACTAATAGAACATTTTCTAAATTTTTATGCTATTCACAATGTAATGACTGCAGATATTAACATCTTTTAAGTTGCATTATTAGCATTTTCTCCATCACTATGTCAAGTGTAGACAATCAGTACAATGATCAATCAAGCCTTGATGGACAGTATTTGCCATTTTCTGCAGTGCAAACACTTCTACCGTGACTGACTTGAAGTAACAAATGTGACTTGTGTAAAAATATAATTTCTGATTATTTCCTTAGAACATATTTTTAGCAGAAACTGGATCACCTTTTCAAGGGAAAGTAATATGTTTGCAAGACTATGATGCATATTTACAAACTGCTTTCAAAAATGGCTGCAACAGGCCATGCGCAGTGGCTCACACCTGTAATCCGAGCACTTTAGGAGGACAAGGTGGGAGGATTGCTTGACGCCAGGAGTTTGAGAAAATGGCTGAAACAGTGTCCATTTCCCCAATCTTGAATGAGAGTAACCATTGCCTCTCTAACTTCAGGAATTACTAATTTTTCCAGTTTTGCTAATTGGCAGTTTGGATAGTCATTTTAGACACAAGAATTAGGGAGATCACAGCCCTGATTAAAACCTGTCAGTGACCTTCATTCCTCCAGCCAAAGCCCTCAGCCATTTTCCCACATAAACCCTATTCAGGCTAAGAATCTCACTTTTTTAGACTTGCCCAAAGTTTGTCTTCAGGCCACACGCAGTTTCCAAGGGCTCCTCTTCCTCTGCTTCTGAGGAAAGTGCAATATCAGAATACGAAGGAATGAGAATGATGTTCTTAGAATCTTAATATTGGATCCATTTGAACAGATCAATAATTGAACTCTGGGGAAACTTCAATACATTTCCTTCGCATCCAGTTTCTTGTGATGCACATCACAACTCTTAATTTGTATTTTGTTTTCTAATTTTATATCTCAGGACAATGAAACTTCTTTTTCCCAAATGTCTGAGAATAGGTTTGCTTAAAATAAGACATATGAAAGAAAAGGTTCATTTCAGTCAGTGAGCAAGCATACATTCCTTAGCTATAAATGATGGTTATAAAGTTTCATTTCTGAATATAGAATGGTCTGTTAAATACCATATTTTTGGGGTGAAGTTTCTTTTAATGCTGTTGGTTGTTTACTTTCTTTGATTTCCAGGGGAAAAAAAACTGGCACAACTGATATCAGAGATTTTGAGTGCAGGCATTTTGTTGAAATTATTTAACAAGGCATTGAGTCATGCAGGCAGTAGACTGGTTTGAAGTTGGCCAGGATGAGCGTTCTTGGCATGGTTGGTATAGTTTTAAAGTGGAGCATTTGAAATGCTGAAGTCCTCATAAGCTGCAATCAGTTGTCTTTGTTTTTTGAAGCAGTTTAATTTTTGAAGCACTTTATTTAAGTTTCAAGAACCAGAATTGTTTTTTTCTTTTTTGACTTTCATCTACATAAGATTGTTTTGTCTTTATTTTTTGAAGCACTTTAATTCTGAAGCACTTGTATTCAAGTTTCAAGAGCCAGAATTTTTTTTCTGTTTTGACTTTTATCTATACAAGATATATGAAGATTCAGAGTCAGAAAGTTTTGCCTGTCTTCTTGAGAAACAGTCAACTCCAATCTTAAAAAACTCTTCTAGAATGTCATAATCAAATTTTAAAACTTCCGAAAATTAGAAGAGAATAGATGAAATAAAAAAGTAATCACAGACTGGAAAGAAATGTTTGTAATATGTATATCTCTCAAAGACTTATTTTTAGAATACATAAAAATTTCTCACAATACAATAATTAAAAAACCCAATGAAAAATGGGTGGAAAATTTGAAGAGGTGCTTCAGCAAAGAGGATAAATGAGTGGTCATTCAGCACTTGAAAAAATGCTTGATCTGGGAAATGCAAATTAAAATTACTATGAGATACCACTATGAGATACTCACTAAAACATACGAAATTAAAAAGACTTACAATACTAAGTATTGTTCAGGCAGTGAAGCAACTAGAACTACCATTCGTATGATAAAAGATATCTATTAAAACCTTCACCAACTCTCATCCTAAATAAGAAAAATCAAGGAGCATCCTCCTTTGAATCAGGAACAAGACAAGGATGCACACTGTCACCACTACTACCTGACGTTATTAGAGAGTTTATAGTCAATAAAGTAAAACCAGAAAGATAAGTCAGAAATGTAAAAAGTAGAAACTGAGAAATGTTTCCAGTATTTGTAGATGATGTTCAAGTTCCCATAGATTTTAATATCATAATCTAATAATACAGATGAGTCCCATAACTTTTGCTATATTCTGTTGGCTAGAAGCAGATCTTAGGTTCCATTTACACTCAAAGGGAGGGATTTATAAAAGGTGTGTCTCAATAGAGGTCACCTTAGGGTATGCCTGCCCCACTAAGAGTATGAGGGGGCCGTTACCCCTCATCCTACACATATTACAGATGTACCAGTGGAGGGACTTCTTTACTTGCCTGAACATACACATGCTCAGCTATTGTACTTAAAGTCTTTTACCTCTATCTCAATTTTCACTCTGTGCATTTTCCTTTTTTAAAAATAAAATGTACCAAAGCCCTAGGGTAAAATCTATAATACAGTAAAGAATAGTCTCTGGGCCGGGCGCGGTGGCTCACGCCTGTAATCCCAGCACTTTGGGAGCCTGAGGCGGGTGGATCACGAGGTCAAGAGATTGAGACCATCCCGGTCAACATGGTGAAACCCCATCTCTACTAAAAATACAAAAAATCAGTTGGGCACGGTGGCGCGTGCCTGTAATCCCAGCTACTCAGGAGGCTGAGGAGGGAGAATTGCCTGAACCCAGGAGGCAGAGGTTGCGGTGAGCCGAGATCGAGCTATTGCACTCCAGCCTGGGTAACAAGAGCGAAACTCCGTCTCAAAAAAAAAAAAAAAAAAAAAAAAAGGAATAGTCTCTGATTTATAAGGGGAGAAAATTTAAAAGTTCTAAATCCAGGGAATTTCTTAGTAACTTAAAACATCACACTTTCTCATACAGTGAAGGGAAGTGTTTTGTTGCTTTTACACTGTTTGTTTAGAGTAAATATATAATTGATTTTTTAAAATGAAAGCAGCTTTCATGCTTCGTGTAACAAATACTAATTGTGAAAACTGAACTACTCCTTGAACCATGTTCAAAAAAACGTTTCATTGGCTAAACAGTCTTATTTTATGATTTCAATTGACTGGAAATGAGGTATAAATTAATTAAAAGTAGTATGATGGCTTGCAGAGATGGGGTGACAGAAGATCGGAACACAGAATGCAAAATCGGGAACACAGAATATAAAATCAGTAACAACAAAATGACACAAACACCTAAAGCAATATATTTAAATTATTATTTTTAAAAAATGGCTGGTCGCGGTAGCTCACGTCTGTAATCCCAGCACTTTGGGAGACTGAGGCGGGAGGATCACCTTAGGTCTAGAGTTCGAGACCAGCCTGACCAACATAGGTTTAGTCGAGAAACCCCGTCTCTACTAAAAACACAAAATTAGCTAGGCGTGGTGGCACATGCCTGTAATTCCAGCTACTTGGGAGGCTAAGGCAGGAGAATTGCTTGAACCTGTGAGGCGGAGGTTGTTGTGAGCTGAGATCCCGCCGTTGTACACTCCAGCCTGGGCAATAGGAACAAAACTCCGTCTCCAAAAAAAAAAAAGAGAGAGAGATGATTCTTCACCTTCAGATCCTTACTTAGCCCCACCTCCCATTTCCCACTAATCAGCCAATTTTTAAAAATTTTATGATTACTATTGCCCACCTTTTAGAATACATTTTTGTTTATTTAGCGGGAAATAAACCAGATAAACAATAAACCTCTGCTCAGGTGGGCTAGCTGACATTGTTCTCAGTAATTGTGTGGTTTTTTTTCTTTAACTTGATTGTATTGTTTTCATTCTCCTTTCTTTAAATAAAGTGTCTCAAGAGCCCTAAATTCTCTCTTCAGGTGGTTTCTTGATGGGTAACTTCATCAATAGGTTCATCCAGGTATAGAGAGCAACCGTGTAAGGATAACAAAGGCAACATTTTTCAGAAAGATAACACTTTCAAAAGTGCTATTAAAGACAGTGAGTTGTTTAGGAATTCAAACAAAAAGTCTTTAGAGGGAAAAATATAGAGAAAAAGTATTTTTCGGATACATAATGTCAGTTTCTTCTAAAAATATATACACACAAATATTGAATAGGTCACCTGCCACTGTGGGACCCAAGACTTTTATCTGTAACATTCCATTTGCCCTTCTTGGATGTACGGAATAGAAGTCCTTTGAAGATGGCGGCCTCCGATATCCTAATCCGTATGGGTGCGGCCATGCCGTCCTCCCGACGAAGTTTCTGAAGGAGAATGAATCACGGAATAAAAGTACGCCATTGACGTCGTGATAACTGTTGGCCTTCTGTAGCTTCAAAAGTGTTACTAGGCATGCGCGCGGTTCAACAGCGGCCGCAATCCTAAGGGTACGCTAACCTAAACCGGAAGTGGCCTAGAGCGGCCATTTCCGCTTCCGCTAAGTGGATCTAAGCCTCCGTCGCCTAAGGGACGCTGTAGTGATCGGGAACATTAGGGGTTCTGTAGGGTCAGGGAGGGGAGGCCGGCTTGGGATGAGTGATGAGCCTTGTTCGGGGGGTACGTGGAGAAGGGATTTCTCGGGTGAAGACGGAGCTGTGAGGTGAGTGACTGGCGTGTTTTGACTGAGCGACAGATTTCTGGGGTGGGTGATGGATGCCGTGGAGTAAGTAGAGTTTGCTAATTTTAGTTGGATAATTAGCCTGTTAATTATCACTCTTTTCTTGCTTATTTTCTGCTTGTTTGTGTTTTTGTAACTTAAATTCTAAGTGTACTTTAATATCGGATTTTATATTGGTCCACGAAACTGGCTGACTTGAGGACAGTGAAGTGCGTCTTTAAGAGCGCCTTTGCAGGTGGCGCTGGAGGATGTTCAGGGAAGGGATTCACTGCTCGTGGGACTAGGGGAGTCAGTGATAGGTTGGGATTGGAGGACTTTGAGGATCTAACACTCGGGACCAGTGATGGGTGACGTATAGGAATCAGTAGAGTGGGGTTGCCAGGGGTAGCCTATGGCAACCAGTTGACTGGAGGCCTAGGGGGTCAATGATGGGGATTTGTGAGGGTGGCTGCATTGCTTTCTAGCAGTATTAGGGTCCTTCAGGGATAGGTGAGTGGGTCAGGGATTGGTGGGTGGGTCAGTGTTGGCTGCTTCTTGGGTCCCTTGGACATGGTAAGGATCAGTAATTGACAGTTGAGCAGATGGATGATGGTTTCCTATCGGGGCATTTCATTTGGATCCTTGCGTTTGGGATTATTTGTCGTTTTGTGGAAACCAGAAAATTGTACTCCCTGGGAAACACTTCTCGGCTATCAGGGCAATAATGATTTCAGAAGCCTGGGCCGTGTCAGTGACTGGAAGGCATTTTGTAACTTTTTGGAAGTCCTGTGGTCCACTCATTGGGGATTTCTGAAAGTCAGTGCTGTCAGAGATGATATTCAGGTGTGGTGGAGGCAACTCATTGGGGACAGGCAAGAAATGGTGACTGGAGGCCCTGATGCATGTCTGCAAATTGTCTGGGTCAAGGTGGGGATTAACACAGTGATTGTACGTTTTAGCTTTGTCAGAAGATACTGGGCTGTGTGGTGTGCTACGTACGGATGGGGACTGAAAAGTCCAGAAGCTCAGAATAGGTACAGCTGACACAGCCACCTCCCAGCCTGGGCTCTATGAAGGCAACAGGAGGAGGAAATGGTGTTTCTGGGAGCTGGCCACCATGAGATAGTGGGGACAGTGTACAGTTTAGAACAAGGCAGATGTAGGGCTGATTCCCTGTTTTTCCATTTGCAGACTGAGTACCCTTCAGGCAAATTACGTAACAGCACACAGCCTCATTATCCTCATCCCCAAAATGGGTATCATAATGCCCATTATATTTAGCTGACAGAGTTGAGTGAAATGAAATTGACAACTTGCTTATTTTTATTCATATTTATCACTTACCAGGCAGGCACTGAGGACCTGACAAGCTTCATCTTGCATAAATTTCCCAAAACGTGATAAATACCTGTATTCTCATTTTGGAAACTAAAACTAAGTAATATTTTCATATTCTCACAGTGAAAAAGTAGCAAAGCTGCAACGAACTCATCATTTAGTCCAGACTCAGTCTTCATTTCTAACCCTAATAACTAGAGTTGGATGTTTCTTTTTTTTTGAGACAGAGTTTCGCTCGTTACCCAGGCTGGAGTGCAATGGCGCGATCTCGGCTCACTGCAACCTCCGCCTCCTGGGTTCAGGCAATTCTCCTGCCTCAGCCTCCGGAGTAGCTGGGATTACAAGCGCTCGCCACCATGCCCAGCTAATTTTTTCTATCTTTAGTAGAGACGGGATTTCACCATGTTGACCAGGATGGTCTTGATCACTTGACCTCGTGATCCTTGGCCTCCCAAAGTGCTGAGATTATAGGCTTGAGCCACCGTGCCCGGCCCAAGTTGGATGTTTCTAAACTTTGTCTACTCCACTGTCTGACACAGTGAGTTCACCTCACTGCCCCCAAGAAATATCTGTGGAGTGAATGTTGAATGAGTGACCATGTAGTCATTGCTTTTCCAAGGCTTCCTCGAGGCTGCAGAACCTCCGGGTAAGGCCACGTCATTGAGGCTGCAGGATCTCCCTTCACAGCCCAGCACACCTCTCCAGACTGTCCCCGGCTGGAGAATCCAAATGCCTATCCAGCTTCCGGCTCCTAGGAAAAGTGGAGTTGTCAGCAAGAGACCAAGAGTAGAAGCCCAGAGCGGAGATGTCTGCTAATGTGAATTTTTCCCAAAAGCCTCAGGTCTTGGGTCCAGAGGAGCAGGATGGATCTTGTGAGGTAAGTAGGAGCAGCCCTGGGGACAGTTCTCCAGAACATGAGGGCAGACACAGGATGCAGCAGGCTCTGGGCTCCCTGTTCCTGAGTCAGTCTTGATTTTCCTGCCGAGCAAGGACCACAGAGGCTGATGTTTCCACACTCATAGGCTATCTATCTGTCTTCTAGAAGAAACCATGAACTGGCTGATAGTACAGTGTTGGCCTTGGGTCAAAAAAGGATAAACTATGATCCCTGGTCTGATCAGAAACCCCAGTCACAGGACGAAAGACCTGACTCTTTCCTGCTAAGCACTGGCTCTGCTCCTTCATCCGCCATTGGGTCTTTGAAGAATTTCAACTGGTCCCCACCAGATTCCTTGCTTGGTCTATGGGGATTGGCTCATTTCTCCTCTGTTCTCATAAGGTGCAGAAAAATCTCCTTCCTTTACAGTTTAGTCACAGGGAGGCAGAGTGAGAACAGGCTTTTCAGAACCATGTGGTTTTTCCTGTTTAAAAAGGTGAATAAAAAATGCTGGAAAACAGTGTTTCCAGATTGCCCACAGATAGAAATAGACAGGATTTGGTAACAAGAAGTCAGAAGATGATATGTTTCAGAAACCTGTTAAAATCATCTCAACCTGCTAGAAACTTATGAGACTCGAAAGTGTGAAAAGAAGGGAACATTAACACAATAAATTGCACATATAAATCATTTTCAAAATTGTAAATACACCAAATATTTAACATTTAAAAGTCATTCTTAAAAGAAAATTTGAAACATACAAGTTTGGGCAGGGTACAGTGGCTCATGCCTGTAATCCCAGCACTTTGGGAGACTGAGGCAGGCAGATCACTTGAGCCCAGGAATTCAAGACCAGCCTGGGAAACATGGCGAGACTCTTGTCTCTACAAAAATACAAAAACTGGCCAGGTGTGGTGGCATGCACCTGTAGTCCCAGCTACTCAGAAGGTGACATGGGAGGATCACCTGAGCCTGGGGAGGTCGAGGCTGCAGTGAGCCGTGATGGTGACACCACACTCCAGCCTGGGCAACAGAGTGAGACCCTGTCTCAAAACAAAACAAGTTTAAAACATGAAATTCTCTAAGTCTTTGTGACAGCAGTGCAAATGTACATTTATTTGCATTGATGTTGGTCAACTTGCATGTTCAGAACATCAAGTGTACTGTTTTAGGACACGTGTTGTTCAATATAAGGTTTTTTCCTTAACAATGAAATTTTTTTTTCTGCTTGGCCTGCCAGTTTGTAATTTGAGTCAATACTGCTGTCGCTAATTCAGATTTTCCATCAGTGTCTGAATTCATGTCAGAATCTATCCCAGTCCCAGTCACATTGCCTTCTCTTTGTGGTGCATATTTCCTGCTGCTCTGGACAATACTGTCTATTTTTGTTATTTTTTTCTAATTTGGTGGGAAAAAAGATAGTATAGTGTTTTAATTTGTATTACTTTGTTAACAAACAGGATTTTTTTTCATCATTTGGTCAATTACTTGTCTTTAGTGAGTTACTTTTTCTTATCTTTTGATTTATATTTTGGTTTGGCTTAGCCTCTGGATTTTTAAAGAGTTCTCATATAGTAATAACCTAAGGTCCTTGTTGCATATGTTTGTAAATACTTTTGTAACTGTTTCTTTTGAAAGGTTTTAGTTTTATTTGAAATAGAAAAGAGGATCAGGTGGTTTTGTAAAACCTGTCATCTTTTGAAAGAGCCATCACTTGCTATATTTTGATACAAGTTCCAGCTCCTCCCAGGCGTTCACTTTTTACGTTTTTAGCTAATTCTTTTGGCAACTACCTCCTAATCTTTTAGTGACATGCTTATATTGCTCCTTTTTGGATTGTTAATTAACATGTTAATTAAGTTGAGAAACATGTCATTAAAAGTTTTGCTTTTACCCACTTCCTCATACTTTCACCCCCAGGTGTGCGTGGTGATGGACACCTGTAATCCTAGCTACTTGGGAGGCTAAGGCAGGAGAATGACTTGAACCCAGGAGGCAGAGGCTTCAGTGAGCCAAGATCATGCCACTGTACTCCAGCACTCCAGCCTGGGCAACAGAGCAAGTCTCCATCTCAAAAAAAAAAAAAAATTAGCTGGATATAGTAGTGTTACACCTGTGGTCCCAACTCCCTGGGAGGCTGAGGCAGGAGGATCGCTTGAGTCTGAGAGGCAGAGGTTGCAGTGAGCCAGGCTTATGCCACTGCAGTCCAGCTTGGGCAACAGAATGAGAGTCTGTCTCAAAAAAAAAAATGGAGTAAAAGTGTTTTTTAGCCTAATAGAAAAGTGAAGAAGAGAAGAGAGTTGCTTGAGTAGGCTGGTAAACATGGAAAGATGCTCAGCTTCATTAGTCATCTGGGAAATGCCAGTTAACTACCATGCCCCCACCAAAATGCATACAGTTACCAACACTGATAATATCAAATGTAGGTGAGGCTACAGAGCAACCAGAAGGATTTCATGTGCTGCTGGTGAGCATGTACATTGGTACAGCCAATTTGGAAAATGATTTCCAGTCTTCTACTAAAGATGAACATGTTTTTGCTATGACCCAGAATTCCACCCCGGGTATATGCTCAACATCTGTTCTGAACTAGTATTTAAATCTAGATCTGTGCTGTCCAGTATGGTGGCCACTCACCACATGTAGCTATTGAGCCCTTGAATGTGGCTGGTTCACACTGAGATGTGCTTCGTGTATAAAATATATGATGACGGCCGGGCGTGGTGGCTCATGCCTATAATCCCAGCACTTTAGGAGGCCGAGGCAGGTGGATCACAAGGTCAAGAGATCGAGACCATCCTGGTCAACATGGTGAAACCCTGTCACTACTAAAAATACAAAAAAATTAGCTGGGCATGTTGGTGCGTGCCTGTAGTCCCAGCTACTCAGGAAGCTGAGGCAGGAGAATTGCTTGAACCCAGAGAGGCGGAGGTTGCGGTGAGCAGGGATCGTACCATTGCACTCCAGCCTGGGTAACAAGAGCAAAACTCTGTCTCAAAAAAAAAAAAAATATATATATATGCATATATGTATATGTATATATATATATATATGCTGACTTCTGAAAACTTAGTATAAAAACAGAATGTAAAGCATCTCATCTTGACGATTTTTATAATATTGATTACATAAATGATAATGTTTTGAATATAATGCATTAAGTAAAAATATCATTAAATTGATTTTATCTGTATCTTTTTAACATGGCTACTAGGCAATTTTAAGTTATATGCATGACTCACACTCATGGCTCATGCTTTACTTCCACTGGATGGCTCTAGAGGCTTGATCAGACTCCACTTGGAGTTTTTGTTTGCACACCACATATGTGCCATTACATCATATTGGGCGCACTTTAATATCTGGTTATACCTCTCTTTATGATGATAAAACTGGTTATTGGGTTCAGATGTTGTCAGCCTACTCCTCCATTATAAAGGCCCCATCTGTCTATCATATGCTTTTAGCAGTCACTGGTGATCAGTAAAAGCAATATTTTGTTCTGTCCTTCAGGCTGCCTTTATCCTCTGCAGTACTTCTGAAATGAAGATCTTTCCATCATCAGCCCTTTCGTTAACCTAATATTGGTTCTTATAGGAAAGATCGTCTTGTTGAAATACTATATGGTCATATCTCTTCCCTGCACTTAAAATTCTGAAATGGCAATATATTTGTTAAAATAAATAATTTGGCTGGGCACGGTGGCTCACATCTGTAATCCCAGCACTTTGGGAGGCTAAGGCAGGAAGATCACGAGGTCAAAAGATCAAGACCATCCTGGCCAACATGGTGAAACACGGTCTCTACTAAAAATATTAAAACATTAGATGGGCATGGTGCTGTATGCCATACAGGCATATGCCTGTAGTACCAGCTACTCGGGAGGCTGAGGTAGGAGAACCACTTGAACCCGGGAGCAGAGGTTGCAGTGAACCGAGATCATGCCACTGCACTCCAGCCTGGCGACAGAGTGAGACTCCATCTCAAAAAAATAATAATAATCCATACCCATTATATATTCAGACACCAGCCTACTTCCTTGGAGCTTGGATGGTAACCACCTTCCAAACATAAAATAGTTACCTCTTATCTTACACAGAGCTGTCTGCTTCCCCCTGAATTGACGCTGTTTTCCTGCCTCTTTTCTTCACACATCCTGCATCAAACTCCTCACTTCCAGCATAAGCTTCGCCAGCTCTAAGTAGCATTCTTCTATGCCTAGGTAGAATTTCTTTTCCCTAACATGCCCCTCCCCAACAGTGTCCTCTGCATATATTTCTCCCACGTTCCCTTTTTAACCCCACAGTTGAGCTTGTGTATTTACATGTCTTCCAAATCTCTGAGTTGCTGCAAGAGTGGAAGCTTATGTAATTCTACGTTGAGCTTAAGGACCCAGCTCAAGTACAGCCTTACATACAGTTGCTTAATCAATATCATGATGGTTATTCCTAAATTAGCTAGAGGATTTAGAGAGAACGTGTTTCTGGCCTCATTTTTGAAAAAAAAAAAACAATGAATGAATATAGGTATATAGTGGATGGAGGATATTTCTCTAATTTTTTTAAGTCCCTAAAAATGTGAAATAGGCGTTTGGTGGGAAGCCTCTGTGATGCATCATGGTGGAAACCATTAAAAGCATGTTCCCCTATATGTACCATCCCTACTCACGAATGATGACCTAATTCACAGTGAGCTGGGGTACACCGTTACAGGCACCAGTGTCATTTGAGGACGTGACCGTGGCCTTCAGCAGAGAGGAGTGGCAACAGTTGGACCCTGCCCAGAAACGCCTGTACCGGGACGTGATGCTGGAGCTCTATAGCCACCTCTTCTCAGTGGGTGAGCACAACTGACCCGGGAATCTTGGCTGGATCCTGTTGAGATTTCCTTCCTCCTAGTGGCAGAACGCAGTGAGCTATCAAAGTATGTCATGACTTTTGCCTTGGCTTGTCCTGGACTGTTTGTTTCTTTGGGGCCCCTTTTAGTATTATTTTGTGCCCCGTGGAATATGTTGACTTTTCTTTTTTTTTTTTTTTTTTGAGATGGAGTTTCGCTCTTGTTACCCAGGCTGGAGTGCAATGGCGCGACCTCAGCTCACCGCAACCTCCGCCTCCTGGGTTCAGGCAATTCTCCTGCCTCAGCCTCCTGAGTAGCTGGGATTACAGGCACGCACCACCGTGCCCAGCTAATTTTTTGTATTTTTAGTAGAGACGGGGTTTCACCATGTTGACCAGGATGGTCTCGATCTCTTGACCTCATGATCCACCCGCCTCAGCCTCCCAAAGTGCTGGGATTACAGGCTTGAGCCACCGCGCCCGGCCATGTTGACTTTTCTAATGAGCCAATGTAAAGCTTCATTGAATGGCCTCTAAAACTGAAGAAACCACACCTAAATCCAGTATCCTTTCTAATTAACAGGGTACCAGATTCCCAACCCAGATGCCATCTTCAGAAGGCTAAAAGAAAAGGAGCCTTGTGTGGAGGAGGCTGGACTCGCACATCAGAGGTGTCAAGGTGAGTAACTTGTACCCAGGCAGATGTACATGTCTTTACAGGAAACCATTACCAATCTACCATACCTTTCCATTCCCTCCATTCCACAAGTGGTGGCCCATAGGTTGCCTCCTACACCCAGTTTCTACATCAAACACTGTAAATGTTCTATAAATTGTAAATGTTCTATAGCAGGTGCCTTAAGAATTTCCCAGAGGTGAATACTCAGGAATGGGATTGCCTGGTCATGGAGGTAAGTATACCTGACTAAGTCAACCATATGGCTCTCCTGATGGGCTGCACCAGTTTGCAGTCCCACGTGCTATGCACAAGGATTTGCATTTGCACATCGTGCTTGCCAACATTTGGCATTAACAAAATTGGTGAATTTACAGCCCTGATGGGTGAAAGGGCTGTTTCATTGCTTAAGTGTTACTTTTCTAATAACTGAATGGTGGGGAGACTCTCTTCGTATCTGTTATCTGATTTAGGATACAGCATTAGGATTTTTTATATTTATATCTTATAAAATATACATTGTATACATTTAAGATAGAGCATTAGGATTTTTATATTTATATTTTACATTTAGGATACGGAAATTACTGATTTTCTGAAAATAAGCAGAAGAGAATATTTCACACTATTTTTAAAAGATGCTTTAAATATCTGCTGAGATAAGTTCAAAAGAACAGAGATTGTATTTGGAGAAGACAATGGCATTAAATGTTAAAAGCATTAGCCTTTGTGCATCAGTCGTGTCTATTTCACGGAAGGCTACTCAAAAAGTAAGTGTATCAGAATGGGGAACGTGATAGCAAGTGCTTGTGAAGTTCAGAAAAAATGATCTCAACCCAGAGGTGGAGTGACATTGGGAATTTTAAGGACACAGTACCTATAACTGATCCACAAAGCCATTTTGAATTGAAACGAAGAAGCAGATGAAGCAAGTTTAATGGGAATAGAAGACATGAGAGTGTGCTTGGATTTGAGAATAAACTGGACCTTTTTTTTGCAATCAGCATTGTTAGACTGTGTTGAAGAGTTATGGAAAAGCTTTTCAGTGCAGTTCTGATAGTTTACATTGAACGTTTTGGGCAGTAATTTAAGTGTTATCAGGTTCAGCAAGATTTTTATGACCTGAATGAAGTGAGAAGTTAAAAATGTTTCAAATCTCTGCTTGGGGACACAGTGGAAGACTGCCAGAATAAATGACTACCCTTATGTGGGTAAAATTGCTATTTAAGAGTGAAAAATGAAATAGAAAACAAATAACCTATTTTAATAAGTGGGAAAAGGACGTGAATAGACATTTCTTCAAAGACGATATACATGGGGCCAATAATAGGCAAAAAGGCTCAACATCACTAATTCTGTGGGAGATGCAGATCCAAGTCACCGTGTCATATCCTTTTACAATCATTAGAATGACTATTAAAAAAACAGAGTAACAAGTGTTGGCAAGGATATAGAGATACTGGAATCCTTGTGCATTGCCAGTGGGAATGTAAAATGGTGTAATCCTATGGAAAATAGCATGGTGATTCCTCAGAAATTAAACATAAAATTACTATATGATCCAGGAACTCCACTTCTAGTTAGATACACAAAATAATTGACAGCAAGGACCCAAACAGCTGTTTGTACACTCCTGTTCATAGCAGCACTATTCACAATATCCAGAAAGTTGCACTGTCAATTGACCAATGAACTGGTAAACAAAATAAGGTCTACACATACAATGAAGTATTATTCAGCCTTAGAAAGGAAGGGAATTATGAAACATGCTGCAGTGTGGATGAATCTTATCATCATGCTAAGTGAAATAAGCTAGACACAAAAAATCCAAATGTATCATTCTACTTATATGAGGTAACTTGAGCAGTCAATTCACAGAGACAGAAAAAGATTGTGGCTGCCCAAGGATGAGGGACAGAGGGAAAGGGGGAATTGTTTAATGGGTACAGCATTTCAGTTTTGCAAGATGTAAAAGTTTTGGAGATCTGTTGCACAATAGGGTGAATACAGGTAGCACTTCTGAACTGTACAATACAAAATGGGTAAGATGGTCCATTTAATATTACACAGTTTTTGTTACAATAAGAAGTTAACAATAAAGATTAAAATTGTCCTAATTTTTTTTTTAAAGAATGAAAGATGATTGAGTTTTCTGATAGGATAAGAGTCTGGGAAACAGCTTAAGTGACTGAAAGAAAAAAGAAACTACATGTGATGTCATACTTAGTATTAAAATCTGGTAGAAAAAGTAACAGTAAAATTTAGTAACTATTATTTTTATTGCAAACTAGTGTGTTTTGTGCACTATACTAATAAAATGCACAAGATGATCAGGGACTCCTATTCTTGGGAAAAAAAAACTAAAAAAGGCATATTTGATAGCATAAAGCCAAAAGTTCTCACAAAGAACAATTAATTTCTATGGAAGAAGAGTGAAACAAATTCCGAGGAACAGCTTGCTTGTCCGGTTTTTCAGAATAACTTTCTGGAGATATGGGTGTATTCTTAAGTTCATGGAAAAAAAATTGTAACTTCATGGAGAGTTGGGGCACAGTCATTCTTTCACTGGTTGGCCATGTCAAGATAGGTGAAGCTTTAATAGTTTTCAGGAGGATATACAGGGCTGATGGGCTTGGCATCGTTTCTTACAAGTAAGATGAAGCAGGGAGATTGGTGAGGATTTATCTCTGCAAGTTCATGAACACCTACACGCTGAGCCCCGTCCTTCAAGCCTTGGCTGTCCAGAGATGGTGCCCTGCAACATTCTTGTCTGTTTTATCCCCTACTTATTCTACTAGATCTGGGTGTCTAGACTGCTTGTGTAAGTGGCCCCAGGTGGTTCAAATCTAATCCCCACAGATTAGCAAAGTGATCTAGGCTAGTTACATAACCATTATGTGCTTCCTTTTCTTTGTAAAACAGGAACACACATCATTGCTACCTCCTAAGGTCATTACAGATTAAAAGAGTATGTGTATGCCATGTAGCCATTGCCTGGCACATGCTAAGTGCTATGCAGATAAGTGCTCAGCATATAATAAGGGCTCTATGTTTCTGCTCATTGTCAACATCATTAGCACCATTATTACACGACTCAGCAATTTCCTTGTGTTCATTGTCCATCAGCTTACACAGTGTCTCCTCTTTCCTGTTCATTGTGTCTATTTCATCTTCTCTTTCTCCTTTCAGAAGGGGAGTTTGGGCTTGAAATCCCACAACAGGAGATTTCTAAGAAAGTGTCATTTCAAAAGGATATGGTAGGTGAGTCCACAACAAATGGTTCGTGGTATTCCGTTTTAGAAGAACCGAGGCTGGGTGCTGACCGTAGAAAGAGAGATGAGCAAAATCAGATTCAACCCACGAGTCACAGTGCTTTCTTTAACAAAACATTAAACACAGAAAGCAACTGTGAATATAAGGACCAAGGGAAAATGGTTCACACGAAGCCGCACCTTGTTTCTTCACAAAAACAACCTCAGAAATATTGCTTATTTACAAAAAGTTTGAAGCGGAACCTAGAAGTGAATGGTCAGAATGAAAACAATGCCACAAAACAGCTTGATGACGTTTTTGGATCTGGTCAGCTATTCAGCCATAGCTCTTCTGATGCTTGCAATACAGGAGAGACATTTTGCAAAGGTAATCAGTGTAGAAAAGTCTGTGGCTATAAACAGTCACTCAGGCAACATCAAATTCATACTCAGAAGAAACGAGATGGATGTTCTGAATGTGGGAAGAACTTCACCCAGAGGTCACACCTCTTTGCCCAGCAGAGAATTCATAGTGTAGGAAACTTCCATGAATGTGGCAAATGTGGAAAAGCCTTCACGCCACAAGTAAAACTCAGTGTGTATCTGACAGATCATACAGGTGATATACCCTATATATGCAAAGAATGTGGGAAGGTCTTTATGCAGATATCAGAATTGGTTATGCACCAGAAAACTCACACTAGAAAGAAGCCCTATAAATGCCATGACTGTGGAAAAGCCTTTTTCCAGATGTTATCTCTCTTTAGACATCAGAGAACTCACAGTAGAGAAAAACTCTATGAATGCAGTGAATGTGGCAAAGGCTTCTCCCAAAACTCAACCCTCATTATACATCAGAAAATTCATACTGGTGAGAGACAGTATGCATGCAGTGACTGTGGGAAAGCCTTTACCCAGAAGTCAACACTCAGCTTGCACCAGAGAATCCACTCTGGGCAGAAGTCCTACGTGTGTATTGAATGTGGGCAGGCCTTCATCCAGAAGGCACACCTGACTGTCCATCAAAGAAGCCACACAGGAGAAAAACCTTATCAGTGCCACAACTGTGGGAAATCCTTCATTTCCAAGTCACAGCTTGATATACATCATCGAATTCATACAGGAGAGAAGCCTTATGAATGCAGTGACTGTGGAAAAACCTTCACCCAAAAGTCACACCTGAATATACACCAGAAAATTCATACTGGAGAAAGACACCATGTATGTGGTGAATGTGGGAAAGCCTTCAACCAGAAGTCAATACTCAGCATGCATCAGAGAATTCACACCGGGGAGAAGCCTTACAAATGCAGCGAATGTGGGAAAGCCTTCACTTCTAAGTCACAATTCAAAGAGCATCAGCGAATCCACACAGGAGAGAAACCCTATGTGTGCACTGATTGCGGGAAGGCCTTCAATGGAAGGTCAAATTTCCATAAACATCAAATAACTCACACTAGAGAGAGACCTTTTGTCTGCTACAAGTGTGGGAAGGCTGTTCTCCAGAAATCAGAGTTGATTGCCCATCAAAGAACTCACATTGGAGAGAAACCTTATGAATGCCTTGACTGTGGGAAATTGTTCAGTAAGAAACCACAACTCAAGGTGCATCAGCGAACTCACACGGGAGAAAGACCTTACGTGTGTTGTGAATGTGGAAAGGCCTTCAGCAGCAGGTCAAATTTCAATAAACACCAAACAACTCATACCAGAGACAAATCTTACAAATACAGTTATTCTGTGAAAGGCTTTACCAAGAAATGAATTCCTAGTTCATCAGCATATTCATAAATGAAATATACTCCCTGAGTTTCTTGAAGAAGAGAAAATCTCAGAATCAGGTCTGATTGTATGTTATTGAATTCATGCTTCAGAAAAACTCTAGGAATGCACTGCATGTGTGAACACGTGACAAAGTCACACTTTATTTTATGTGAGAGAAATTACTGAAAAAAGAATAAGCAGAAATGTCCTTCTTAGTACTGGCCTTATGAAGGATTATAAATTTTCATCCTGAGAAGAAACCCAGACTAATGCATTGAGAAAGCCTTTCTGTAAAGAATGGTACAAGCAGGTTGTTACCAGATTACTTATAGTAAAGTCTGTAGGAAGTTATATTAATGATAACCTGTTTATTGTGGGATATCAGTATTTCTAAAGTGCCAACAGAGTAAAAACAGGACAATATTATGTGTGTGTGTGCCTTATGTATATAAGCACATATATCATATACAGGTTTAGTATCCCTTCTCCAAAATGCCTGGGATCAGAAGCATTTTGGATTTCAGATACTTACAGATTTTGGAATATTTGCATTATATTTATTGATTGAGCATCCCCGATCCGAAAATCCAAGATGAAATGCTCCAATTAGCATTTCCTTTGAGTGTCATGTGAGAGCTCAAAAATTTTCAGATTTGGGGTTTTCAGATTAGGGATACCCAACCTGTATGTACATATACTTATGTATCTGCGTGTGCATATATATATATATGTATATGGTCAGGTCAGCATATGTGTATATATGCATATGTAGATATGTATGCCCTCAGTGCAGTGGGGTTTGCTGCAGAATTCACGTGTAAGTAGATTACAGTTATTTTTTAAAAGAATCTAATCTAATTGTTTTATATACAATTACTCCTTATTGAATATTTATATCATGAGATTGTATCAATAATGATTAACTCCTTTATTATACATTTTTTGGTAAATGCATAAATGAGATTCTATAATGTTTACTGATCTTTGTATTACAGCTTTTCTTTTCTCTTAGGATTAGCTCAGCTTGGCCCTCCCTTTCCATCTCCATCATCTATAGTGAGCCTCTCCATAAATAACCACTGCCAACCTTTAGTCTGTTTCAATGCTGGCCCTCTGCATAATCGGTGCCAGCCATTAGTCTGGTTCATATTTTTACACAGGCCCCTAAACATACACACCAGGAGTCAACAAACTGGGGCCATTAGCCAAATATGGCCTACCAACTTTTTTTTTTCTTTTAAATAAAATTTTACTGGAATACAGCCATGTTCATTTGGACGTGTATTCTCTGAGCTGATTTCATGCTCCGCTGGCAGAGCTGAGTAGTTTTGGTAGAGATCAGATGACCCCCAAGATTTACTCTCCGGCTCTTTACAGAAAATGGTTGCCAACACTTGATACAAACACACACACATACACATATATTACTGTGCTCCTAATTATATACCTGTGGAAGGACTCTTTCCTTGATTTATAAAACTCAGATCTCTTACGTGTGTGTGCATGGTTTTTTCATTCTGTAATCTATGATGGATTGCACACACACATATTCCATGAGGTTGACCTGCCATAATTTAGCCATTCCCAGTTTTGATTACTTATTTACCCACACACACATACTTTTTTTTGCTAAAATTAAAAAAAGGGAGAGGGGACTGTTACAAATATTTCTGAGAAGCAGACCAGCATAATGTTTTAAGGGCACAGCCTCAGGAGCCAGGCTTCTGCATTTATTCCTGGCTCCACTCTCTACCCTCTGCATCTGCTCAGCAAGTTATTGGGTCTCATCTACAAAAGATTTCTCATCTACAAAAGGGAGATTATGGTAGTACCCAAACCCCATGCATTTGATGTGAGAAGTGGGTATGTGTTAAGCCCTTGGAACTGCACAGGCAGACCAAGTGCTGATGAATTTTAGTGAGACCTTGTATCCCTGAGACTGCCTGGGTTCCCCTGTGCTGGGCGTGGGATGGGCGTGGGACTGCGGTGGGAGATTCCAGCTGGAGAGAGTCCTCTCCAGAGGGTGGAGAGTGTTAGAGATGGGCACCCATAGCTTTAGTCTCCATATCCCTTCAGTGTTGACAGGGGCCTGCACAGCTAGTCAGGAACAGGCACAGGCCTCAGCCTGTGCTGGGCTCTGGAGAGCAAATCTATTCTGTGTCTAACTGGCCTCTCCCTGTCCAGGGGTGTAGTATCAGTCACCATGTCCCACCTCCTCAGAAAAGTGGAAACGTCTCACCTGGGGAGTCCAGGCACAAGGGCTGGCCGGCCATAGATGTGACTGGTGTGGGGTGGGAAGGCCTCAGCGGCCTCTCCATGGTGGTGAGGGGTATTACTTGGTGTGGGGGAAACAGTGTACACCTGGGTCCTGGGAGTGGCACCCTATTCAGTTTCAGGGAGGAAAGTGGCAGGGCCCCAGGACACGTGTTGTAAAAACTTGAGCCTACAGTGTAGATACACTGGTTAGAGGTTCCAAAGACTCCTTGGGAGGTGCCTCCCTTCTCAGATCTGGGCTTCCCCTATTCCTAAGCATCACCTGGGGACCTCACTCTGGGAGCTCCTCTGGCATATGGTAGTATCGGAAGAGAAGGTGGGGCCGGGAGAGGAACATCCTGCTTAGTTATACCCTTCCAGGGACGTGGGAGGGCATGGAGGCCAAACATCTGTCTCTGACAGGGTCCCCATGCCACAGGCCAGCCCTCCAGTCCAGGGTAGCCCGTGTTCCCTGCAGTCCAGGGTGGCCCATACCTGCCTCATCATGTCAGGACCTGCAGCCCCTTCTGCTGGGCTCCTTGGAGCAGGGCCTCCCACCTAGCAGCGATGTTGTCATCATCATCCCAGCCCCAGTACCTGCTGGAAAATCCATTCATCTTCAGGTAGTGAATGGGGCGCAGGGCAAACACCCCTCCAAGGTGGGCTGGATGGGGAAGACTACAGAGACAGAAAGTGGGAAGCACAGCTTTCCTTGTAGGAGGGGTTCCCGGCCCTTTCCTGGCCAGGTTCTACAAGGTCTGTTTCTAGATGGCCCTTTTCCACTTAGCCTGTGATGACCTCTCCCCTGAAACCTGTGATAGTCCCATCTTTACCCTGGGATGTCCCCTTTTCTGACCCCAGGGTAACCCTTCCTTTGACCCTTAGGATGGCCCTCACCTGACTCTGAGGACATCCCTTCTTGTAACTCATCTGGCAGGGCCATCGTGTGACTGTGTTGATTGCCACTTCTCCCCAGAACCCTAGAATAGCTCCTTCCTCACCCCCAGTCAGACCTGGCCCATGTTCCCCTCCTCTGAACTCCAAAACAACCTCTCAGTTCACCACTTTATTAAGTACATCTTCTGACTCTTCTGTCAATAACCACCCCCATCCCCACTTGATACCCATGTCTCAAAGGACTTTTCTTCACCATCTATAAGGTTTCTCCATGTCCCATCACCCACTCCCTTCCTACCTCAGACTGGGGGATGGACCCTTGACTTTAACCTCACTGCAGAGACAGGTAGGGTGAGATGCAAGGAAAGGCAAGGCCTAGCCAACAGTCCCCCACAGGAGGTCCCCTCCCTCCACTTGTCAATGGCCACAGACACATGGGCAGAGAAGATGTCACAGGTGTAGAGGTTGTGGTCCTCTTCTAGGAGTAGGTTTACATCACGGAAGACACAGTCCTAGTCCTCCTCCTGCGTAGCCTCCCAGAACCCCACATTGCATAGCCTGTCCTGTCGAAGGCGGTGTTGTTTACCTGGGGTGGACACAGATGCTCAGAGCTGTCTTCACCACCAGGCAGCAGTGTTCCCCCACCTACTAGGCCAATCTTCTGTCTTCTCAAGTGCCGTTCCCCCACCTTGAATGCCTTCTCTTTCCCACTGTGTAGTTGGAAAACCCAGACTTGTCAAGGACGATGCAATGCAAAGGTTACTCCCCTGAGAAACTTCTCTTGTATTTCCCACCCCCGTCCAAGTCAAAGTCAGTAACTTCAGCATCTCAGCTTCCCTTCTCTGGCCACCTACAGTGTTCTCGAGGATCATCACCTCTGAGGGGCCATTGAAGAGAGGTGGAGGTTAGGGATGATAAGGGACCACCTCTGTCTCTGTTTCGGCTCCTACTAGATAAAGACTGGCTCAGAAGCCCAGGAATCCCCATGGGGTTTGCATCTGCTCCTCCCCTTCGCCTATCATCTTTTTCATCATCATCACTGTCCATCATTATAATCAACATTGCCATCATCACATCACTGCCTTCATCATCTTCAACACTGTCAACATAATCCCCTCACCTCCGCCACCGTTACCACCACCATCACCATCATCAACATCACATCACCACCAGCACTACCGCCTTGGGTACCACCATCAACATCGCTGCCGTCATCACCACGTCAGCAGCAGCACTACCACCATCATGCTCAGAATCATCACCATCACCCGCATTGCAGTCACATGTTGAGCACCTACTATGTGCTAGGCATTGGCCTGTCTTACATTGGCTAATGTAAGGCATTCTGTTTGGTATGACTCCTTCCCATAATGTAACAACAGAGGTGTTATTATCGTCTCTCTGGTGAATGAAAACTGGCACAGAACGCAAGTTCTCCAAGTTCATACAGTTATACCGAATAACAGCATGCTGAATGACGGAATGACTGATTCCACACTCAGACAACATAGCTAGTAATAGGCAAGGCCAGGATTTCAACAGTCCTGTAACTGACCCCAAATCCAGTGCTTTAATTTGCCCCTTAGGTTTACTGTAAAATCTGGGCAGCCCTGGTCTCAAGGAGCCCCCACTCAGCAGGACTGAGCCTTTGCCTCAGACAGCCTTCTAGGCCAATCTCAGAGGTGGTGAGTCTAGACCAAACCTACAGCCCTTGGCTCCAGCATCGTCTAATTCAAGTTCTTCTTGACTCACAAACTAAGCCCCCCCAGACAATATCTAACCCAGACCACTATCACCTTAGAGAGTCCCAACTTCAGGCCGGGCGCAGTGGCTCACGCCTGTAATCCCAGCACTTTGGGAGGCCAAGGCAGGTGGGTCATGAGGTCAGGAGTTCGAGACCAGCTTGCCCAATATGGGGAAACCCCCTCTCTACTAAAACTACAAAAATTAGTTGGGTGTGGTGGCATGCACCTGTAGCCCCAGCTATTTGGGAGGCTGAGGCAGAAGAATCACTTGAACCCAGGAGGCAGAGGTTGCAGTAAGCCGAGATCTTGCCACTGCACCCCAGCCTGGGTGACTGAGCAAGACTCTGTCTCAAAAAAAAAAAAAGAGTGCCAACTTCAGCTCTGCCATGCTGGGACCCTTCTGTCCTCTTACCTCTGCCCCTCCCAGTCCTGCCTTGCCTGGTTCACCACCTAGATGGTGTAGTGCAGTTGCTGGCTCTGCAGGAAGGTGTGCAGGTGGAAGAACAGGTACTTCAGGAGCTAGGCTTGCCCATAGTAGGGCACCACCACCGCTGTGCGGTGCTGTGCCCAGCATTCAGGTGGCTGGTATTGGCCTCCCAGCTTCACCAGTGGGTTCTTCTCTACCACCTTCTCCACTGTCAGGTTCTCTGGGATGATCACTTTCAAGAGGCCATCTGAAGGGGCAGTGGCCTTGAGTGGTCAGAGACCTGCCTACCCCACAACTCAGTGGTACTGAGTTGAATATTGTCCCCCCAAAATTCTTGTCTACTTTAAAATGTGGCCTTATGTTCAGAAATAGGATCTTAGCAGATGTAATCTGTTTTCCCTGGGAGACCACATCACTCCTACCCTCCCCAGCTGGGAACCACTGACTAACATTATCTTTAGGATGTCTGAGGTTTTGAAACTCTTACCCTTGCTTGCTTTCAAAGCAAAAATTAGGCCTGGCTCAGTAAAGGAAGCCACCCTTGATTACGAGGGTTAAATGAGATGAAGATAATAAGCGGTCATTGTTTAGAAGAGAACTGTTCTAAACACTTTCCACTAATCTTCAAACTTTGAGGCAGATACTGTTATTATCTCCATTATGCAGATGAAGAACCTGAGACGATGGGTGGAAAGTGCAGGGCACAGCGTCTGGCACAAGCTAATGGCTTAATCGCTGTTGTTTTCACACGTCCTGGCTTCCAGCACTTGCAACCTCTGGGCTCCGCAGCCTTAACATCTGATGCCTTCACATTAAGATTTATCATCCTTATCTCTGGACCAGGCTGGATACATCTGTGTCCCGGTGCATCTGGCCAGCCAGTCAAAGGGCCTGGCACATAGGTAAAGGATTAACAAACGAGTAAGTTCCAGTTACCAAAGTTCAACGCTTGAGGTGGTCACAAGGCGCGCGAGGTGTGTCTGCCATCACCCTTCACTCTCAATCCTCCTTACCAAGGGCCTCACAGGAGTGGAGACAAGATTTCAGACTATAGAGGAAAGAGCAGTTTCGGGAAGGGGGGCATTGGAAGGAGGTTGAGGGCTTGGATATGGGGAGCAAGTGGGGAGACTGCTCCGATCCTTGGTTTTGGGAGCTTGCCTCATGCGTCTTACCTGCCCTCCATCCTGGCCTCCACCTGGCAGGGGTTGTTTGTGTCAGACCGACGATCGTGCATAACTGTTCACCGTGTCCACGTCCCGATAATTGGGCACGCGTGTTTATCTGAAACCGCTACCTTTCAGCTCCGTGCATGCACAGAGACCCCACCCTGCACGGCCCTGACCCTCCGCCTGGGCATGCATCTCCTCCCACGGCTGCAGGGCACGCGCAAAAACCCACTCTGCATCCCTGGGACTCGGCCCAAACCTAGAAATGTGCTTAGCGCAGATCTTCCCTTTTCACACTCCTAATCCCTTTCTCCGCCCCCTTAAACTCTTGCCATATTCCCACAACAAAAGAAAATCTGAAAAAAAATTTTAAAAGTCCATCCCATCTTCACACTGAGAGCAGCGAACCACCACAGGCAAAGAACTCCCGCGCCGCGCTGGGGCCTGCGTAGGCGCAGACGGGAAGCGGGCTGGACCAGCCTAGTGCACTCCTTCCTGGAGGCAGTGTCCCCAGCGCTAGGAGCAGATGTGCACAGCTGCCCCTGGTCTATTCCACGCAGGGGTGCTATCCAGGGAACTCCTCAAAGGCAGTGACGCTGCAATCCGGAATCCACATGTAACCCGCCTCCTCTGACCCCTCACGCAATGCCCACCTCGTAGTGTGCCTCCTGCCACGCTGCACGTGCCGCCGTCCGCGCTCGGGCCAAGCGCTGTACGGTGCCTGCTTCTGCGCCGCCTTCAAGGCTGAGGTGCTGCACACAGTGCTCGCGGGCCACCTGCTGCCGCCCGGCGCGGTGGTGGCCGTGGACGCCTCGGGCGGCAAGGATTTCATGGTGCCGCCGCACGTGCTGCGCGCGCTGGTGCCGCGCCTGGGCGTCTCACTGCAGCTCGTGGCAGTCGACGAGGGCATCCGCGGCTACCGGGACGCGGCGCTGGTGGCCGTGCGTCTCCAGGCGGCGCGCTGGGAGCTGCCGTTCACCATCTTGGCCTGCGAAGATCTCTTCAGGGGCCTGACGGACGCCGTGGCCCGCAGCACAGCAGGCTCCGGCTGCAGCCGCTACTGCTGCACCTTCTGTGGGGAGCTGCGGCGCAGGGCGCTGGAGTAAGGGGCGCGCCGCGCGGGAGCCACTGACATCGCTACCTGTGAGAACAAGCGCGGCTGCAGATAGGTGCGGTGGAGGGAGTGGGGCGCACGTGCGGACGAGGGGCGGGCCCTGAAAGGGGACTGGGGCGCAAGCTCCTGAAGCAGGAGAGGAGACCCTGGACGTGGCTTAGAGGAAGGATCCCAGAAAGCAACTGGGAAAATAAATGTGCATCCTTCTATTTGGGGCCGGAGCCCACTGAAGGCTCCTGTGGGTA
Source organism: Leontopithecus rosalia (assembly GCA_028533165.1). Lineage (NCBI taxonomy): Eukaryota > Metazoa > Chordata > Mammalia > Primates > Cebidae > Leontopithecus > Leontopithecus rosalia. The sequence goes on from CM052668.1 coordinate 36,919,868, forward strand.
GTACGTGTTCCTCCCTAGGATGGAGCAGGGCAGACTTTTGGCCTCTGGGTCTCTGCCATCATCTTAGTACACACATTGGCAAATAGAGGGGCTACCCTGTAGGAACTAAAGCTGGAGTACTCTGCTATTATTATTATTTTGAGACGGAGTCTCACTCTGCCGCCCAGGCTGGAGAGCAGTGGCGCAATCGACTCGCTGCAGCCTCCGTCCCCCAGGTTCAAGCGATTCTCCTGCCTCAGTCTCCTGAGTAGCTGGGATTACAGGTGCCTGCCACCATGCCTGGCTAATTTTTGTATTTTTAGTAGAGGGAAATGACTTTCTTTCTATCTCCCGTCACAAGGAGAGAGATGTGAAGAGGCGTCTCCCATCATAAGCCATACAGTCTGAAACGCTACGGTCTCTCTTAACTCCTTCTCTTTATAGGTTTCTCTCCGATTAACTCTTATTTTCTCCCAGCGATTACTTCAATAAGTAATTATCGTCCGTTGACTACCAGATACAAGCAGTGTAGCCTAGAGCAAATTACCTAAGCTCCGTTTCATCCTTTGTAAAATGGGGATGTTAATGACATCTGGGTCCTCAAGTTGGGAATTAGATGAGTTTTATATATACAGCACTTAGACTAGAGGCTGAAAACAGTAAACATTATGTAAATGTTGCTGTTATGATGATGCCCAAGAGACCAAGACAGTCTGAAATACAGACTCCAAGTCATTCTTCACCTGGTTATTCACTGAGCCTTTGGGTCTCAGTGCACTCAGTAAAGGTTTCCTTAATCCCCACCTTTTCCCCGTCACTAGGACCCGCTGATAGAAATTCACACATTCTGTGTAATTTTCCTTAGTAGCACTTGTCAGGTTATAATTACATAATTACAGAGTCAAGTATAAGATGCAGAATTAGGATCGTTTCCATTTAAATTTTATGGTGACGGGTGTGTTATGTACTCACTAACGTTCTTCCTGGTCTTTCTTAAATCCAGTGATCTGTATTCCCAGTGGCACTTGTGTCAACAGCTCTCTTGAGAATCCTCATTAAATGGCCCTTTTTTTCTCTTGTGTAGGCTGAAATGGTGTTTGCAGCGAAAGCATTTTTCTCCCTATGTGAAAGGACAGCTAGTGAAGGGCCTGGTATACAGTGGGTGGAGGGCAAATGAGCGGGCGCTCAAGGAGCTTATCTGTGTTCCCTTCAAGTCTCCTTTCCACCTCCAGTCTCCATCTGGCTGCTCTATGGTACCCGGGAGTCTGCCCTCCTCTCTCTCTTGGGTCCTGGAGC
>CM052668.1:36921242-36932761 GCA_028533165.1 Leontopithecus rosalia
GCAGACGACATGGCGGAGACTGTGCTCATGAACTTCCTGCGGGGCGACGCCGGGCGGCTGGCCCGGGGCGGGGTCCTGGGCTCTCCGGGCGAGGGGGGCGCCCTGCCGCGCTGCCGCCCGCTGCAGTTCGCCTCGCAGAAGGAGGTGGTGCTGTACGCGCACTTCCGCCGCCTGGACTACTTCTCCGAGGAGTGCGTCTACGCGCCCGAGGCCTTCCGCGGCCACGCCCGGGACCTGCTCAAGCGCCTGGAGGCGGCGCGGCCGTCGGCGGTGCTGGACCTCGTGCACTCCGCCGAGCGCCTGGCGCTGGCCGCGTCCGCTCGGCCCCCGCGCCCCGGCGCCTGCTCCCGCTGCGGGGCTCTGGCCAGCCGCGCGCTCTGCCAGGCCTGCGCGCTCCTGGACGGCCTGAACCGCGGCCGGCCCCGCCTGGCCATCGGCAAGGGCCGCCGGGGACTGGACGACGAGGCGACGCCGGGGACGCCCGGGGATCCAGCCGAGACAAAAACTGTGATGACATTGGAGGGCTACCAAGTTGGCCAGGATCCCAGAGAAAAGGGAAGCTCATTCTCCCTCAGGGTTCAAAAGGCTAAGGAAGCAAGCAGAAAGCAGAAGCTAGGACGATGGGAACCTGAGCTGAGCTTTCGCAGTGTCACGGCTGGAACTAGAGATAGAAGTCTTGGTGGTCAGGATAATCCCAGCGCTTTGGGAGGCCAACATGGGAGGATCACTTGAGCCCACGAGTTTGAGGCCAGCCTAAGCAACATACTGAGACCCTGTCTCTAAAAAAAATGATAATAAAATTAAATAAATACAAATAGATCATGAAGCCTGGGGCTACCAAGGTAGACAGGACTTGAAGGACCAAAATCCTGGAAGGAAGGGAAGATCATCGAGGTGAGCCCAACATGCTTAGACTCTTCTCTCAGCAGTCTGATGGAACTGGGTGGGTAAACCAAATTTGATGTTCAGGATCTGATAAGGAGAGGTCCAGTAAACACCCCAAACCTTTAGTTAGGACTCATGAAAGGTTACAGATTAAAAGCAAAAGCAAAACCCATCTTCAAACTCACTCGATCTGGGGTTGTAAGGGATCTGTCTCTAATCTACTTGTCAGAAAGCAAAAATAGTCCTAGCCACATGAGCTGATTTACCTTTAAAGTAATTAAAATAAAGTATTAAATCCTCAGTCACCTTAAATACCTTTCAGGTACTCCACACCACCATATTGAACAATGCAGAAAGAATGTTTTCATCATCAGAACATTCCACTGTGCAGTGCTATTCTAGACTGTACTAGAATCCAGAGGAAGAAAGTTTCAGTCAGAGCTCCAGAAAATCTCTACAGTTTTTCAAACAAAATCCTAGAAACTCAATTAAAAATTTATAAGTTTACAAGCATGCCAGGAGATATGACAAAATGGTTGAATACCAAGAGGCTGGGCATCGAGAGCACAGATGTGATTGCAGGTGTTCTAGATATGAATTTTAGGTATGGCCTTTAATTGCCATCATATGAAAATAGATGCTAAAATGGAGAATTTCACCATTGTATTTGATTACTTTTTAAAATTTTTCTTTCAGGTATGTCTTAGTAGCGTGAAGATGGATGATTACATTTTTAAAAGAAACATTAAAACTAAATGTGATGAATAATAATTAAGTACCAGGCAGAATGGAGTAACGAGTATCAGACTTACCCTCCTCCTGTAAAAAACTATAAAATAGCATCATGTATTAGGCAGTTTTCCCTGCTTTGCTCCACATGCAGGTCATCTTCCCAATTGCCAGCCCTGGAGATGACCAACATCAGCTTCAAGTCTACCACCACCTGCTTGGCTGCATGCTTACAGAGGCAGTAGCTACAGAGGCAACAGTTTTCCATAGAACTTTCTGTGACATCCCCCTTTGGGGGTCCCATGGTAACAGTGGACATGCTTGGCTTTTCATATATCCCCGCAAGCCCACCCACACCTTGTCTTCAAATGAACTGCTCAATGATGCTCTCATGACCATCCTCCCTTCTCCAAAGCGTCACTTTCCAGGTGTACCACATTTGCGTTAAGTTCTAGGTCCTCTAGTGAGCCCCTTATTCTCATAAAACTCTTGATGGCTGTTTCCCTGGCCACACTCTTGTCTGCTGCAGTGGTGAAAACCTACAGAGATAAGGTTTTCTTTATCAGGGCATATTTACTCTTGCTTGTGGTATGCAGACAACTTCAGTTTGATCGGATATTGAGGACATTTGGTCTGGCTTTAATCCTTACTCTACAAGGTCCCGACCACAGCACTGCGTGTTTACCAGGGCCCGTTTTCCTTGGCAAGCCCTCAGCCATAACATTTACCATTCTATCCCCATGAGACTCAAACGTTCTGCTTAGCTTCTCAGTGTCTGCTTGGAATCAGCCACCTGTTTCAGGGGAAACAGTGTCGCCAAATAATCGGCTCGTCTGTCTTGGCTTCCTACTTCTTTCAAACCTTTTATCTTCTCTCCATTGACACAAAACATTTTGCAAATTTTATCAACTTTTTTAGATCTTCAAAAATAATTTCCATAAGGAAAGTTTATTTGAAATGACCTGGCCAGTCACCTTCAGAATCATGTCACCTAAACTAATCTCACCTGAGAATTTGCCGAGCCTTCTTCCTCTGGTGCCACTGCCTCTACAGTTCTAGGGTGACATCCACTCAGGAGCTCCCCCATGGGCCTTATTTTTCCTGGATCAGCAAAACTGCCCCCAACTCATGAGATACACCCCAAGATTGCTTTCTCTGTGTTCTCGGCAACACTGGGAATATTACCCAACAGGTGAGTCAGGAGTCCCCATGCGCTTGTTACTGTGGGCCCCACAAACTCCATCCACCATATCCTTTTCTAGAGCCAGCTCCACACCTGTTGTACTTACAGAGAGCTTAGGTGTTCCTGTGTCCCTGCTCTGGGAAATTCTCATGCTTAGGAGCCAGTTGTGAGTTTGGAGGTCTCTGAGAAGGTAGATTTGCCATTGCCTCTTCTTTAAAATTATGTTTGGTACTGGAGCATCCAGGTGAGGATGGCCACTTTCCAGAATCAACAGCTATGAACTGAATCTGATTCTATCTGGGGATCCTGGAGTGAGGAAGGTGCAAGGTGCAAGCTCTTCGATCATCACAACCACAATAAGGTGGGTGGGTGGGTGGTAGGAGGTGTGTCTCAGCGTGACCCATTGCCAGTAACAGTTGTTGGGTGTCCTATATCTTCAGCAGTCTCTGGCATGGGGAATTCAGATCCTCCTTGCACCCACACTCCAGGATACCTAGGATGTGAATGTCAGGTATCTGGGTCAGCACTGGGTTGGGGAAGAGGAAGGACCTGGAGCACAGAGGAGGGTATGGTACCAGCAGTGGCCTCTGCATCAGCCCCTGACCTTCTGTGAAGTCACATTTCCTGCAGTCCTCTTACCCCTGCACATGCACAGCAGGGGCAACAGCAGCATCTTGGGATTGGAGGCGGGTGAGTCTGGGACGACTCCTGACAGCACCTGATAAGTCTGTTCTATCTGGAGATCAAGGCAGCTACAGAAAGAGGACAGCTAGAGACTTTGCTAGAGACTTTTCCTGGATTGAATTGCTCCAAGTTCCTCTCTCTATTAGGAGTCCTCTTCTCTCAAACAACTACCAGAGAAATGAAGGCTGACCTCCTTTCACCCCAGGCCTACTGATAACCTGTTCAGTGGACCCTGCCATCTCATTCCTCACTCAGATGTTGCCTCCTCAAGGCGTCCATTCCTACGCCTCCTCAGAAAATGAATGGGACATGACCCACTCTTCTCTGCTCACTTAGAACTCTTGGAGACCTCTCTCAGAGCAGAAGAGTCCAGGAGCCCTGAAACTGAATCTTCTTCTGCCCCTCCTCCCCCAGTCCTGATCACACAAGAAGTCATAAGAAGGGATGGCTGAACTGAAACTCACCTGCAAGGTCAGAGACTGACTCAGAACTGAGGCCCTGGCTCCATCGTCAGACCTGGATGTGATGTCTGTGGTTTTTCTGGTGTCAAATTGAGTTTAGAAAGTCACTGAATTTTTGTATCTCTCCCCACTTATTCTCAGGTTTCTGATAAGCCCTTAACTCACACATTCAGAGTGAGTTCTGACTTTTCACCAGTTCCTTCAGCCCCATAGGCCTCCCATGGTTACAGTATTTATCAGATCTCTTCCTTCTTAACACACATCCATTTAACTCTGACATTGCTTTGTCTGTTCTGCCCTTCATGACCACCATCTCCATCCTGTGGTCTACTGAGGCCCCAGGATCCTTTTCCCAGTATAAATACTTACCATTCATGTATAATGAAGGAAAACTTAGAATTTGTTTCTGCGACCCCTCAGCTCCAAATATAACTTCACAACCAGACTTCTGGTAGATACTTGATTACTTTGAGCTGATTCAGGATTTGCACAGTCAGGTATGAAAAAGGATCATGTATCATATTCTGTTGTTCAGAATACCATGACAGGACAAATAAGGGATTCAAAGCAAGAGCAAATTGTCAACCCACTGGAAAAGGAAGGGAGGAAGAGATGGAGCCTGCCACAGAGAAGGTTTCCTGGAAGGTGTGAGGGCAGAGTCAGTCCAGAGAGGCAAGGATCCCAGTGGCCTGTGAGAAATGCACTCTCTCTCTAAAGCTAAGTCTTCTCTTCCCTAGAATGAGGGGGCCTTCCTAGGAAGACTACAGAGGAGCTTGGATGCCCTTTGACCAGCACCTCTGTCCTGCAGAACAGAATGTCGCCAACCCTACTCTCCAACCTCTTACCTCTGCATTTGAGACAGGCCAGTGTTTTACCCCCAGGGGGCGCTCCATCCACATGGACGATTTGGGGAACAACTAGCCCGGGCTTGGCTCTGTCCATGGTTCTGCACTGTAACTGTGCTCTGAGTTCAGGAAACTCCCAACTCTGCCGTAGACACAAATTCACAGGCACAAGGTTCTGAGCTGTAGGCCAGCAGGGCACCTAAGTCAGAGAGGCTTCGAAAAGACTGGGTCCCTTTTGGGAAAAAGAGGTCAGGGAAAAAGACTTACTGCTGTGCTTTTCCTCTCACTCCTCTTGTTGACCTAAGGATCATTCCTTTGAATCATGGTGCTGGCCTGGCTAAGGGACAAACAAGAACAGGGTATTTTTCTGAGGTTCCGGATTATGCTGATGTTGCTGATTCTTGGACCACGCTTTAAGTAGCAAGTCCGTGCCTGGATCTCCTCTCAGATAAGGGTTTAGGAAAGAGATGGACATTCACTGAAGCTCCCCAAGTTCCAGACTCAGGGCTGTGCTTTTCTATATATGCCTCATTTAATCTTCATAACCAACCTGAGAGAGGTTTGGTTAATAATTCTCATTTGACAGAGGGGAAAACAGAGACTGGATGTATAATTGACTTCACGGGGTCTCACACTATTGATGCATATATATATATATGCATATATATATATATATATATATATAGAGAGAGAGAGAGAGAGAGAGAGAGAGAGAGAGAGAGTCTCACTCTGTCGCCCATGCTGCAGTGCAGTGTTGTGATCTCACTCACTGCAGTCTCAACCTTCAAGGCACAAGGGATCCTCCCATCTCATGAGAGCTGGGAGAACAGGCACCTGCCACCATGCCCAACTAATTTTTGTTTATTTTTCATATAGGTAGGATCTTACTATGTTGCCCAGGCTGTTCTTAACTCCTGGGCTCAAGTGATTCTTCCACCTCAGCCTTCCAAGCAGCTAAGACCACACACATGTGCCTCCATGCCCACTAACTTTTTTTTTCTTTTTGTAGAGACAAGGTCTCACTATGTTGCCAGGCTGGTCTCAATCACCTGGCTCAGGTGATCCTTCTGCCTCACTTCCCAAAGTGTTGGGATTACAGGCATGAGCCACCGAGCCTGGTGATAGTTTCAGTTTTGATATCTATCAAGTCGAATCTACCAAGATTTTTGGTAAGGATGAGTTTAACTTTTTGTCATAATCTTCTAAAGAAAATTATATTTTATTCAAAAAATTTAAGATGACTATCAGAACATCACACATTTCGTAGCCTGCAATATTTTTCTATATTTTTGTTACCAAAAATACACTTACTATTCACATTATGTAATCATCTCTTATGCTGAGAAATAGAACATGTGGGCACCCCAGGAACCTTAGAACCTCTGTTTCCCACCCTACCCAACCTTCTTTATGAGTTACCACCTTACTGATCTTTGGGATTACTTTTTCCTCTGTCTTTGCCCATAAGCATAATACCTGTGTGTATATTCTTAAGGAAGAATAATTGCTTTAAGCATTCATACAAATGGAACAATATAGTAATGTGTATTTTATATGGCCAAATAGGACCGCACCAGCTTTCCTTTTATTAATGTTGGCATAATATACTTTCATTTTGACCTTCTCTATCCTTGTACTTTACATGTACGTATTGTAAAGATTATATACTTGGAGTTCATCCAAGTGGACTCTGTTTTTAACTAAAGCATTTATCTGATTATATTTAACATAAATATCCCATGTTATATTTTATTTTCTGTGTGTGTCCTTTCCTAAGGAGTCCTTGAAGAGTTCTGGGAAGGGGATTGACACTGACATATTGCTGCCCTGTTTTCTGTGCCTGGTCATCCCCAGCCTTGAGAGAACTTCCTGTTTAAGGAAGAGAGAGACCAGCGAGCACTGAGGACCCCCCAATGCCAGGACCCGTGTTGACTGATTTCCAGTGTTGATTTCTTTAGTGGTCACAACAACCTTCAAGGTAAGATGCATGATCTCTGATTTACAGAGTGGGAAACTGAGGCACAGAGGGATGCAGTGAATTGCTTGATGACAGTGCCAGGGCCCAGGTTTGAGTCCACCTCTCTAATTCCATCATCTGTCTTCTTTCTGCTCTGCTTGGAGCACATACACATAAGTTAATGTTAGCATTGTCACAAGGGCTCTTGGTGCTTCAGCAAGTGGTCCCTGACTTGTCCTTTCTCCCAGACAGGCTCTGGTTCCCCTGGCCAGGACTGAGCTCTGGATGAGTCCTCACTTGCTTGTCTTGATCTCTGAGTACTCTGTGGTGCTTGGAGCTTCCTGGTCAGTAGGCTCCCTCAGCTTCATCTCGGAAAAGGTGAGGGAGGCATAATGGAGCTCCTGTTGTTCCCCCAAAGGAGGGGCATCCTCAGCAGGAGACGCCTGGTCTCCAGTGCTGTCTGGCCAAGGCTTCTTCCTGGAACCCTGAGTAAAGGGGAAGGAAAAGTGTCACCATAGGAATAAAGAGGCAGGCATAGTATAATGCATTCTTGTATTTTTATGTTACCTTGGGATTTATTTTTACCATAAGCTGGACTTTCTCATGCCAGAAGCAGGGCTTAGTCACATGGACACAATTTCCAGTCTCTACCTCCTCCCAGTTGCCCAAGGTGGTTAATCCAGATGTCTGCCTTATACAACCACCTCCTATGACCATCTCCCTGTAGGGCATACAGATGCAACCTACTCAACTCACCGATGTCCTGACTCCTGTGTCCCTCATGGGCTGCAGATATCTGGTGGTGACCACCTGTCAGTCACAGTGTGGCTCTGGCAGAACTCCTGCCTGCCAGCTCTAAACCCCCAGTTAGAACTACCTGTGGGAAGCCTGCTTGGGTAATCCCTTGGACTCTAAGGGTTTGGCTTCTCTCTCTCTCTCTCTCTCTCTCTCTCTCTCTCTCTCTCTCTCTCTCTCTCTCTCTCTCTCTCTCTTTCTCTCTCTCTCTCTCTCCCCCTACCCACTGGATGAGCACTTGTGTCCTTGTCAGTTCCCTCCTTTCCATTTGCCCTTCAAGGCTTGCTATGCCATCTTCTCTCTAGACCTGTGAGTAATAAACTTCTGTTATTTTATGTGTGTTGCTGTGTTGTCTCTTCTGTGTCCCACCCGACTGACATACCTGAACCTAACTTCTCTTCTGGTCAAGGCTCTCCTAGAGAATAACCATCTTGGTAGGAATAAACTGGACACAGGTCATATGAGAGCTGCAAGGGCATCTGTGGGTAACCCCCCATCTGGGCACCAAGGAAGGCGAACTGGGGATCTGCTTAGCTCTCCTTCCTCAGTGCCCAGATCGGGGGTTACCTACAGGCATCTGCTAGGATAAACAAGATTCCTGTGCAAGGGACACCTGGTCACAGGCTGGGCATTTAGACAGCAGGCTGTGTGCCAGGATAAAGGAGTATTCTGTGAAAGTCACACTGTGAACGTCATGGCCAAATCCCTGGGGTACCTATTCAAGGCAGGGCTAGAGTTTATGATCACACCCAGAGAGAGACCTCAACACCAAATTAGAGGAAAATACAGCAAATGGTTCCCATGGGGAAGTTGGGCTAATGTGACATTTATCAATTCACCCTTTTATAATCCACTCCTCTTGGCAGGCCACGGGCTGCCTAGGTCAGGGTCTGTGTCTAATTTCTCACACTGTACGTGCCGAGGACCTGGCACAGGGTACACAGGACTGGGTTCAAATCCTGACTCCACCTGTCCATATGCATTTCCTGTGAACTCAACTATTCACTCATTCTTTCAAAATTTTGTAAAACTATGATTGATTAGATTTTATTGAGGACTTACCACATTGAATCATCACAAAAAACCATAACAGTATGAAAGATACTCTAATTATCCCCACCTTACACAAAAAGAAACTGAGGTGGAGAGAGGTTAAGTAGCTTACCCAGGGTAATTCATCTAACACATGATGAGGCCAGGATTCCAACCCAGCTCTGTCTCCCCTGTTTCAGGTCCTGGGCACGTACAGTGTGAGAAATCAGACACAGACCCTGCCCTAGGCAGCCTATGGTCTGCTAGGAGGAGTGGATTATAGGTGAAGCAAATGTCTACCAGCCGCATACATTACAAGGTATCTTATGTGCAAACCAGAACAGAGACAGCAATTCTGATCCTGGACCCAGGTCCCACAAAACAGAAACAAAATGGAGCAGATCCTAAGTGCCCCCAACAAAGATGGCGCCCAGACACGAGTAAGTAATTTCTTCCCTCTCCCACTTTCATTCACATCCCTACTCATCAGCTATGGAAAAGCATCTTGAAAGCAATGAGTCTTCAAATAGGAACTCAGAAATTTTCTTTTTGAGACAGAGTCTCACTCTGTCATCCAGGCTGGTTTGATCTTGTCTCACCGCAACCTCCCGTCCCTGGTTCAAGCAATCCTCTCGCCTCAACTTCCTCAGAGCTGAGACCACAGGCACATCACCACTCCCAGCTAATTTTTGTTTTCTTTTGATTTTTGTAGAGACGGGGTTTTGACATGTTATCCAGGTTTGTCTCAAACTCCTGGGCTAACTGACTGGCCCACCTTGGCTTTCCAATGTGCTGGGATTACAGGCGTGAGCCACCATACCCAGCCATTAAGTTTTTTAACAGGACTCCAGAGTTAGGGGAAAAAATGGCATCGTTGTATCAGAAAAAAATAGACTTTCTGGAGAGAGCTGCCTATATTAGGTGCAAGAAAGATGAAATAAAATGAAAAAGTGGCTATGCACACCAGCATTATGCAGCCAAAGGAAGAAATAAAGGCATATGTCTATCAGTAAGTTTGTGGTATTGAAATAAAAAGGGTTACATTGACAATTGAAAGGGCACAGCTCAGATGAACAAATAGGATAATGCAGTATGTTCAGCCTGTCACTCAATAACTCTTTGCCGAGTGCTTGCTATGGGGTAGATGCTGTTCTTGTAATTGAGGACAAAAAGTGAACTGAAACCACCCAAATACCTTCCCTTCATGCAGTTCCTTGTTAGACAGAAGGAAAAGTAATTTAAGTGAGCTCCCTGTGAGCTTGTCACTTTACTAAACACTCCTTGTAATAATCTGAGACAGATACTAGCATATTAATTGCCCTAGTTCCATAAGAGAGAACGAAACAAAACAAAACAAAAAGCTTAGGAGCAATAGAGTGAAACTGTCCCAAAAAAACCCCACTTTGACATTTAGATAATAATTTTCAAGTAAAATAGAAAATAAATATTTGAAAAAATAGTGGAAATGCAATTTGCAGAGTTAAAGAAAGATGAAACACCTCAGCTAAAAGGGCCTTACAAGTTCAAGAAAAAAAGATGCAGGGAGTTCCACGCCTAGATACAGGATAGAGAATCTTAAGAATATCGGAATCAAAGAGAAAATTATAAAAGTTTCCAGGGAAAACTAGCGGATTACCTACAAATACGTGAGCTTAAGAATGACATAAGGTGTCTTAACAGCAATACTAGATGAAAGAAACAGCGGGGTGGAGTTTAAAGCACCAAAGAAAAAAATTACTTTAATTCTAGAATTTATATCCTGCCAAATAAAATTCAAATATAAAGGCATAAAATAAATTTTCAGGGATTTAAATCTTCAGAAGCCTTGAGGAACCCAAACTGAAAACGCACTGGGAGGAAGAATTCAAATAAAAAGAGACAAGGAGAAAGAAAAACAGGAAATCTGTGATAAGTGTGGGATACAAAGGTGTCAAAATACCTCAGCAAAATGTGTAGGTGTGTATTTTTTTTTAAGAAAATTCATTATGTACAGGCCACAGATCAAGTCTCAACAAATTTTAAAAATAGATATCATAAAGCCAGGTATTCTGACCAGAAAGCATCTACTTAGAATTTAATCATGAAGGATGTTTAAAATCTTCATACCTGTGGAATTTTTAATTTCAAATAATTAAAGATTCAAAGAAGAAATCACAATGTTGTTTTTAACAATATCCATAACTGAATGCTATTTAAATAATAAATATCAAAATTTGTGGAACAGAATGAAAATTACGTTCTTGAAGAAATTTATCTCTAACTACTTTTTATAGAGAATGAAAAGATATACACTAACAAACTAAGTATCCAGCTTAAATATTTATCAAAATCATCAGAATAAACCAAAACAAGTACAAAGAAAGTGCTGAGAAAGTGAGAGTAAAAATCAATAAAATAGAAAACAAAGATACAGTGAGAAAGTTCTACAATCCCAAAACTGATAATAAAATAGCGAAAGCAGTTAACAAGATTCAGCTAGAAAAAAAGAAAGAAGTCACAAATAACTGATGTCAGGAATATTTTTAAAACGGGAAGTAACCTCGGCAAAAACAAGCAATATAAAGACAAGAGAATGCCACCCATATCCTTTTGTCAAAAAAATATATAAAATGTAGGTGAAATGAACACGTCTCTAGAATAAAGCTCTCTGAAGAATACATAAAATGATTACATGAGGAAACTTGCACATAGCAACACCAGCAGGCCCAGGGAGTTTGATAAGTGACATCTATCAATCATTCAGGAAACAAGTCATTTCAATTTTATACACACTCTTCCAGATAATAGAAAAAGAGACTAATCTCCAATTTCTTGATATTATCTTGATGCCCAAACAAAAGAAACAGGAGGAAAAAGGAACATGGCAGGTTTTTTTTGTTTTTGTTTTTTGTGGTTTTTTTTGAGACGGAGTTTCGCTCTTGTTGCCCAGGCTAGAGTACAATGGCACA
>CM052668.1:36932861-36943306 GCA_028533165.1 Leontopithecus rosalia
TTCAGGCAATTCTCCTGCCTCAGCCTCCTGAGTAGCTGGGATTACAGGCACGCGCCACCATGCCCAGCTAATTTTTTGTATTTTTAGTAGAGACGGGGTTTCACCATGTTGACCAGGATGGTCTCGATCTCTTGACCTCGTGATCCACCCACCTCGGCCTCCCAAAGTGCTGGGATTACAGGCTTGAGCCACCGCGCCCTGCCCATGGCAGGTATATTTAACCCATGCATAAGTGCAAAGCGATCCAAAAGTGCTAAGTGAAAGATCATCAAACTGAACTTACTGGGGTATTACAAAAACATGCCTTGAACAGTATGGGTTTCTCCCAGGAACGCAAGAGTAGTTTCATATTAGAAAATCTTACTATCATTCCCCATAGTTACAGATTAAGGAGAAAAAGATTCTATCAGTAGATGCATTCAAAAAATACAATAGAAATTTATGATAAAAACTAATTTAGTAATAGAAGGGAACTTCTTTAACCTGTTGAAAATTAACAAAAACCAAGTGAAGTGGCAGGATATTGGGTGCATTTCCTTCAAAATCAGCAGTAGCAAAAGATGCCCAGGGTCGCCATATCTATTCAACTTTCACTATGATCTCACCCAGCATATTGAAACAAGAAAAAGGAAGGAAGTGCTTAGGGACAAAGGGAAGAAATAGGCTATTATTTTGCAGATGAGACAGTTATCTAATTTGAAATCCCCAAAGATTCTAAATAATACCCAAGACCAATTTGTGAATTTTTTTCCTTTTTGTAGAGATGGGAGGGGGGGTCTCATGATGTTACCCCCTGGCCTCAAACTCCTGGCCTCAAGAGATCCTCCTGCCTCAGCCTCCCAAAGTTCTGGGATTATGGGCATGTGCCACCAAACTTGGCCTAATTTGTGATTTTTTTTAATTGAAAAAGAAATGTATTTCAAATGCTTCAATTTCTTTCTTTCTTTTTTTAAAACAAGTTGAAATATCTTCAAGATATTAATTGTGGTCTCTTTTTTATACACAAGTTATTTGAGTTATTTGAACTAATAAGGGAGCTTAGCAAGTTGGAAGGATATGAAATCAATTAAAAATGTAATTGAGCTTCATTGGCCGCATTTGCCAAGAGAATTAGACAATTCTCTAAATCCAGACAGCTGATACCCCAGAGGAGGTGGGAGTCACTAAGAAGAGATGCACAGTTAGAGTGAAGCGTGAACCCAGCGGATAAATTCAACCCCGTCAATGAAGGAAAGAAAAAGGAGAAGTTCTGTGTTGCCTAATGGTGGGGAAATGAAAAGTAAGTGGTTATTATTCAAACCCTCTGTAGACTGCCCCAAGCCTGAGGTGTTACATGGACTTCCGCTGCCAGATGGGGTTAGGTTTGCAGGTTCTCACTTCCTCATGAAAGTGATTATTCAGGACAGTGGGTCGTTTGTTGAAGTCTGAAATCTCTTAAGAGAAAAATGCATCTGCAGAGTATACAGGAGGACAGGTATTTCCTGCTCAGTACCTGAAGCCCAAAAGGATGAGTTGATTCTTTAATAAAATAGCATTACATTTGCATCAAATCCAGCTGCTTTGATTCAGCAAAAGCCACGACACTTAAAAATAGGAATATCTGTAATCCCAGCACTTTGGGAGGCCGGGGGTGGGTGGATCACGAGGTCAAAAGATCGAGACCATCCTGGTCAATAAGGTGAAACCCCGTCTCTACTAAAAATACAAAAATTAGCTGGGCATGGTGGCGCATGCCTGTAATCCCAGCTACTCAGGAGGCTGAGGCGGGAGAATTGCCTGAACCCAGGAGGCAGAGGTTGTGGTGAGCCGAGATCGTGCCATTGCACTCCAGCCTGGGTAACAAGACCGAAACTCCATCTCAGAAATATATATATATATATATATATATATATATATATATATATAGGAATATCACTAATTTTTCAGATGGTATCTATATTTCTGAAAAAGAAGAAATCAGCAGGCTTATAAATAAGATCTAAGAATTCTCCAGCTATGGAAGCAAGAAGATTCTAAAGGACACATGCAAAACCAACTTGTGACTTTTAAATTACAAAAAAATCAACCCCATCTATTTTTATTTTTATTTTGAGATGGAGTTTCGCTCTTGTTACCCCGGCTGGAATGCAATGGTGTGATCTCGGCTCACCGCAACCTCCGCCTCCTGGGTTCAGGCAATTCTCCTGCCTCAGCCTCCTGAGTAGCCGGGATTACAGGCACGCGCCACCATGCCCAGCTAATTTTTTTTAAATTTTTTATTTTTAGTAGAGACGGGATTTCACCATGTTGACCAGAATGGTCTCAATCTCTTGACCCTGTGATCCACCCGCCTCAGCCTCCCAAAGTGCTGGGATTACAACCCCATCTATTTTTAAATGAAGTGCATTCTGATAGGGAATCAGAAAATGCACTTTAAAAAAGCAGCATTTACTATAGCCACAAAAATTGGTATTTAGGAAGAAAAGATGTGTAAGAACTATGTGAATAAACTTTACATATCTCTTAAAGGGCTAGGTGCAGTGGCTCATGCCTGTAATCTCAGCACTTTGGGAGACTGAGGTGTGCAGATCCAGCCTGGCCAACATGGTGAAACCCAGTCTCTACTAAAAATACAAAAATTAGCCAAGCATGTTGGTGTGCACCTGTAATCCTAGATACTTAGGAGGCTGAGGCAGGAGAATTGCATGAACCCGGGAGGCGGAGGTTGCAGTCAGCCAAGATGGCACCACTGCACTCCAGCCTGGCAACAGAGCAAGACTTCGTGTAAAAAAAAAAAAAAAACACAAGATTTAAAGGGAGAGATCTACTGTTACTGTGTTACTGTCGTGGATAAGAAGGCACGAATTTGTAAACAAATAAATTCTTTCCAGATTGAGCTATAGAGTCAATGAATTTTTTGGAATTTGACAACCTGATTCTAACATTTAAGTGGAAAAAAAAGGGCCAAGAATAGTCAAGATACTATTGAAGGAGATTAAGGAAGGGGTTTTGCTGTACTCAATATCAGAACTTATTTTTGAATTTATAGACAGTGATGACTCAGAGACAGTAAAACTGACTATTGGAACAGAATAGAGGCCCCAGAAAGAGACCCACAAACACGTATAGAATTTTAATACACGGCAGAATTGGCATGGAGCTCAGTGGAGAAGGGAGAAGGACTGTTCAGAAATGAAGGAGAAACATATATGGATCAACACTACACACCACGCCCTAGAATCAACCCTCGGTAGACTAAGTACTTAAACATCAAAAGAAAAGCACACTCTCTACGTCCATCAGTTCCTTTTTTTTTTTTTTTAAACTTTTAGATCCCACAGATGCGTGAGAACATGCAATGTTTTTCTCTCTGTGCCTGGCTTATTTCACTTAACATAATGATCTCCACTTCTACCCATGTTGTTGTAAATGACTGGATCTCATTCCTTTTTTTTTTTTTTTTTTTTTTTTTGAGATGGAGTTTCGCTCTTGTAACCCAGGCTGGAGTGCAATGGCGCGATCTCGGCTCACCGCAACCTCCGCTCCTGGGTTCAGGCAATTCTCCTGCCTCAGCCTCCTGAGTAGCTGGGATTACAGGCACGTGCCACCATGCCCAGCTAATTTTTTGTATTTTTAGTAGAGACGGGGTTTCACCATGTTGACCAGATGGTCTCGATCTCTTGACCTCATGATCCACCCACCTCGGCCTCCCAAAGTGCTGGGATTACAGGCTTGAGCCACCGCGCCCAGCCGATCTCATTCCTTTTTATGGCTGAATAGTACTCCATGGTGTATAGGCACCACATTTTCTTTATCCATTCATCTATTGATGGACACTGAGGTTGTTTCTGGATTGTTTGCAACTTAACGGATCAATGCTTGAGGGGCATTCTTAATCATATGTTTATTTCACACGGCATGCCTGCATTAAGACAGCTCATGTACCCTATAAATATATACACCTAATATGTACCAACATTAAAAATTAAAAATATTAAAAAGAAAAGCATAAAACTTTTAGTAGAAACTATATTTGAATATCTTTCTAATCTTAGGATGGGAAAAAAAATTTTTTTAATGAGACCCAAAAGGTACTCAATAGCAAAGAAAGGAATTGTGAATATGATTATATTACAACTAAGAACTTGTGTTCATCAAAGATCACTTTAAGAAGTGAAGACAAGGCCAGGCATGGTGGCTCACACCCATAATGTCAGAACTTTGGGAGGCCGAGGTAGGAGGATCACCTGAGATCAGGAGTTTGAGGCCAGCCTGGCAAATATGGTGAAACCCCGTCTCTACTAAAAATACAAAAATTAGCTGGGCGTGGTGGTGCGTGCCTGTAATCCCAGTGACTTGGGAGACTGAGTCAGGAGAATCACTTGAACCTGGGAGGTGGAGGTTGCAGTGGCCTGAGATCGCCCCACTGCACTCCAGCCTGGGTGACAGAGTGAGACTTTGTCTAAAAAAAAAAAAAAGAAGAAGAAGAAGTGAAGACAAGCTCCACATTGGGAAAAGATATTTATAACACACATAATGAGAAAAATAGTGTAAAAATGTATAAAGCCCTCCAACAAATTCAATAAGAAAAAGTCAAACACCCAATAGGAATCCAGATGTGACCAGGCATTTGACAGAGGATGTGCACTTATGCCAATGAAAACAGAGAGAGAGATTTCATCTTCATTACTAACCAAGGAAATGCAAATCAATACCATAGGGAGATATTTAAATAACCCCCAAAACTGAGAAAAACTGAGAAGAGCAAGTGCTGGAAAGATTGCAGATCAACAAGATCTCCTAGAAATAGATGAGAGCACAAATAAATGGACACAATGGCTTTGGAAAGCCATTTTTTATGACCTTGTAAAGATGCCCATTCACATGCCCAGTGACTCGGCAACTCAATCTTTAGGTAGTGCTAAAGAAAAGCTCTTGCATGTTGATATGATGAGACAGGAATAAGAATGTTCAGAATGGCTCAAATGGAAACAACTCAAATGTGCATCATCAGTATGTGCTTAGGTAATAGATAAAATCATCAAATAAAATATTATAAGTGGTCACACCTGTAATCCCAGCACTTTAGGAGGACAAGGAAGTGGATCATTTGAAGTCAGGAGTTTGAGAGCAGCCTGGTCAACGTGGAGAAACCCCGTCTCTACCAAAAATACACAAATGAGCCTTGCACGGTGGCACAAGCCATAATCCCAGCTACTCAGGAGATTGAGGCAGAATTGCTCAAACCCAGGAGGCAGAGGTTGCAATGAGCTGAGATTGCACCACTGACTCCAGCCTGGGCAATGGAGCCAGACTCCATCTCAAAAATTATATATATTATAAGCAGAAAAAGTCAATACAACAACAATTTCAATTGCCTGAATCATAATACAACACTGAGTCTACAAAGCAAGTCCAAAGTGTGCATGGAACACGATACCCTCTGTAGATTCATAAGCAATTAAAACTAAATAGTGGTATACATTTAGTCTACATATATGTGACAACACCAGAAAGACAAGATTCACAACAGTAGTTACTGGGACTGGATCAGGGAGGAGCACAGGTGGATGTAGGTTGTCATCAGCGTGTTAGGTCTTAGGTTGGATGGTGGGTTCGCATTTATTTGTCACGTTATGAACAAAAATGAAGAAGTACAAGTAAGTGATGCTTGTTCTAATGATAACAGCTTGGTCATGAACTAAGCATTTTGGATAATTCCATTTGGGACAACAGTAGACCAACTTTATACAAGAGGAGAGGAGACATGCTGGACAGAAACAGCGTGAGAAAAAACTGCAGGGGCTGAAGAAGCCCCAGCCCCTGTCCTTCAAGAATTCCACAGATGTGATGAGGGGGTGGAGACAGGTAAAGGCAGTGGTGATGTGTGACAGGGACAGGGATTCGTGTAGGGCCGTAAACACGGAAGAGAAGGGGCAGATGTCGATGGGAATGGAAATGACTAGGTTTTCCCAGAGTGGCAGATACTGAGATTAGAGCTGGAAGGATGGGATGCGGCAGCCTGGTGGAAATGGGGAAGGAAGAGCGGAAGAAACTGTACTTGCAAGGGCTCAAGGTTGTAAGACAGCAAGTCTGTACAGAGACAGGAGGCCAGGGTGGCCAGGCTGAAGGGCAGAATCAGAGATCAGGAAACAGGCTGAAGTGGCCCCTGTGGGACAAGGAACATGGCCCTGATTCTCTAAGCAACCGGAACAAACAACAACATTGAGGCTCCAGGCTGGCTGAGAAGTCATCGTTTTGGGGAGATGGTTCTGGCAGCCTGAAGTTTAGAATGAGAGATGGAGGCAGGGAGGAGGTGAGGCGGGGTTCTGAGGTCAGTAGAGGTGGGGTGGGAAGATGAGAGGACAAGTTCGTTTTACTTTTAGTAACAAAGTTGGTGGTCAGGCATGGTAATTCGTGCCTGTAATCCCAGCACTTTGGGAGGCTGAGGCAGGTGGATCACCTGAGGTCAGGAGTTCAAGACCTGCCTGACTAACCCTGTCTCTACTAAAAATATAAAATTAGTCAGGTGTGGTGGTGCACACCTGTAATTCCAGCTACTTGGGAGGCTGAGGCAGAAGAATCTCTTGAACCTGGAGGTGGAGGTTGTAGTGAGCCTACTCCAGCCTGGGTAACAAGAGTGAAACTCCATTTTGAAAAAAATGAAAGAAGCTTTGACGGGACATAATGATTTCCCGGCCCCAGGATATGAAAGGGGAGAACAAGAGAGAAGAGAACTCCCAGGTGATGAGGGAGGAGTGGGTTTGGTGGGATGCTGAGCAGCTCAGCCCAGACTTTCTGAGTGGACGTGAACATGAGAGGATCCCCAAACCACTCACCCAGGCGACAGTACCCATAACGGGGTCTTCGTCACTTATTCTCTCTGATCTCCCAGCTGCGTGCTTCCTGCGGGCTTTCACTCTAAGGAAAGAAACCAACACAGTGCAGCTGGGACCACTGAGGCACGGGTTAGCAGGCTGCCCCATCCCCCGTTAAGATGGCGAAAATGACAATGGAAAAGTGTCTGTTCATATCCTTCACCCACTTTTTGATGGAGTTGTTTGTTTTTTTCTTGTAAATTTGTTTAAGTTCCTTGCAGACTCTGGATATCAGCCCTTTGTCAGATGGGTAGATCACAAAAGTTTTTCCCCATTCCATTGGTTGCCAGTTCACTCTAATGATAGTTTCTTTTGCTTTGCAGAGCTCTTAAGTTTAATTACATCCCATTTATAACATTTGGAGAAATACCTAATGTAGATGATGGGGATAGGGATGCAGCAAACCACCATGGCATGTGTATACCTATGTAACAATCCTGCACTATCTGCACAGGTACCCCAGAACTTAAAGCATAATAGGAAAGAAAGAGAGAGAGAGAGAGAAAGAAAAAGAAAGAAAGAAAGAAAGAAAGAAAGAAAGAAAGAAAGAAAGAAAGAAAGAAAGAAAGAAAGAAAGAAAGAAAGAAAGAAAGAAAGAAAGAAAAGGATAACAGGCATCCAGGTCCTGGAACTGGACTCGGAGACATTCCTCATGTGGGAGTGAGGGTTCCATCCTCTTAGATAACCAGGGATTTGGTCAGGGTGGCCATGGACTGAATTCCCATCATAAATACCCCCCGTACACACAAAAACATATGCAGGAATGGTCATAGCAGTGTTATGCATTGTAGCCAAGAAGAAAGGTAACCCAAGTGCCCATCAGTGGCTGAATGGACAAATCAAATGTATTCCATTTATCCAATGGAATATTATTTGGAAACTAAAAGGGATAAAGTAGCAATACATGCCACAACATGGGTGAACCTTGAAAACACCACGCTGAGTGAAAGAAGCCAGCCACAAAAGACCCCCTATCATATGATTCCATTCACATGAAATACAACTGCAACTTCAGGACAGACAAATCCACAGAGACCAAAAATAGGTTAGGGCTGGGGAACGACAGCTAAGGGGTGCAAGGTTTCTTTATATCTTTGCGTTTCACTTTAGGCTAATGAAAAAGTTCTAAAATTGATGTTGGGGACAGATGCACAACTCTGTCAATATACCTAAAACCATCGTCTCGTACACTAAGTGTATGAATTGTACAAAACGTGTATCTCAATAAAGCTACTGGAAAGAAAGAAAGAGGAAAGAAAGAGAGAGAGAGAAAGAAAGAAAGAAAGAAAGGAAGGAAGGAGGAGGAGGGAAGGAAGGAAAGAAAGAAAGAAAACAAAGAAAGAGAGAGAGAAAGAAGAAAGAAAGAAAAGAAAGAAAGAAAGAAAGAAAGAAAGAAAGAAAGAAAGAAAGAAAGAAAGAAAGAAAGAAAGAAGGGTGGGGAAGGAAGGAAGGAAGGAAAGAAAGAAAACAAACCTCTCTGGATCTACTCAGTTCTGCTTTCTGTTTTGTTTTGTTTTTCTTTTAAGACAGGGTCTCTTGCTCTGTGGCCCAGGCTGGAGTTCAGTGGCACATTTCTAGCTCACTACAGCCTCAACCTCTAGGATCAAGTGATCCTCCTGCCTCAGCCTCCAGAGCATCTGGGACTATAAGCACACATCACCACCTACGGTCTCAGCTCTACGTTTCTGAGATTCGGTCTCTCCTACTGCCTACCAGCACCACCCTGTACCTTACCTGGGATCCAGACTTACATTAAAAAGAAGAGGAGGCACAGACAGAGAGAGAACAGGGCCATGACACCAGCACCTCCAAGGGCTGCAGGAACCACCTGTGCCCTGAGGTTCGATCTCCCTGCAGAAAAGAGGGTCATGCAATAACTCGCTCCTCGGACTCAGACTCTTTTTTTTTTTTTTTTAGACGGAGTTTCGCTCTTGTTACCCAGGCCGGAGTGCAATGGCGTGATCTCAGCTCACTGCAACCTCCGCCTCCTAGGTTCAGGCAATTTTCCTGCCTCAGCCTCCCGAGTAGCTGGGATTATAGGCATGCGCCACCATGCCCAGCTAATTTTTGGTATCTTTAGTAGAGACGGGGTTTCACCATTTCGACCAGGATGGTCTCGATCTCTTGACCTCCTGATCCACCCGCCTCGGCCTCCCAAAGTGGGACTCAGACTCTTGTCCTACCACTTTCTGGGCAGGAGACTCAGCCAGGAGATGAAGAACCCTGTCCTCCCAGCACCAGTCCAGCCTCTCTCTCCCACTTCAATCACTCTGGGACCCATGCCCCTCCCCTCAGCCCCTGCCCTCTGCAATACACCCCCTGACCTGGCAGCAGCAGGACGAAGCCACTCTGGGACCCACAGATGTTCCAGGCCTTGCAAGTGACTTTGAGGCTGGAGTCGAACACCCCGTGGAGGATCAGGGAGCTGTTGGCCCAGAGCCTGGCCGAGTTGGAGTTGACCTTGAAGGAGGCCTGGCTGCTGTTCCCCTCCAGTGGCTCCTCCCCAAGCCACCAGTGCAGGGAAGGGGCCGGCTGGGCTCGGAAGGAGCAGCTGCAGTGTAGACCCTCAGCCTCCCAGGAGCAGGAGGGGCCCAGTAGCTGTGGGGAATCTGTGGGGAAGGAGGACAAGACTCAGCAGGGAGCCTCTTACTTCTCTAACACCATGCAGTTCCTGCTCCAGCTGCCCCCACACTCACAGCAAACTGAGAGATTCAGAAAAATTTGCAAGGAGCCCAGCAGGTGCTGAGCGCGGCAGGTGAAGCCTCCTTGCTCCGCAGACCCTACACGAGGAAGCTCCAAGATCCCGGTATTGGAGATAGGGGTGGCGTCCGGGGCAGGGGAGCCCTGGAACCAGCTCAGGTGTGCAGGGGGGTTGCTGTCAGCATCACAGAGCAGCCGCAGAGCCTGACCCTCCAGGACCAGAAGGAACGAGGTGTTTTGCAGGATCTCTAGGGCTTTGGGGAGAGAGAGAGGGAGAAAGAGAGATGGGGCCAGGGAGGCCAACGGTCCCTATCCTTCCCTCCTTCCCAGGATCCAGGACTTCCCTCTCCTCCCCTGGCCCATGCTGGTTCCATCCTGATTCAAAGGCTGGGCCTTTGCACACTCAGGAAACGAATCAAAAGTGTCTGAGTCTCATGTCTCCAGAGGAGGCTCAACATCTCACTGGTACATGCCTGTACTGAGGTGGAGAAAGGGCAGGCCTGCCCTCCCCCATCCCGTGGTATTGGGAAATACATTCTGCTAATGTAGCAGGAATTAAGAATAAGGATGCTGGAGTTTCCCAAAGGGTGAGATGAAAAGAACCACAGAGCTGGGCTGACTGGGATGAGAGGGGCACAGATTGATCCTTGGTGACTGTGGGAATAACCAGACCACAGGAGGGGTGGGAGATGGGAGGGGTCTAAAGTCTGTTCACTGCTTTGAGCAGAATGCATGAGTGTGCATCTGTGTGTGTGCGTGTGTATGTGCACGTGTGTGTATGTGCATGTATCTGTGTGGTGCATGTGCATGTGTGTGTGGTATATGAGTATGTGTGTGGTGTATGCGCATGTGTGTGTGGTGTATGAGCATATGTGTGTGTGGTGTATG
>CM052668.1:36949989-36961264 GCA_028533165.1 Leontopithecus rosalia
GATTTTATCATCCCCAATATTTCCTTGTACTCTTTATTGACAGTCACACTGTCTGGCTGGTCTTCACTTCTGGCAACCACCAATCTGTCCTGCATAACTGTAATTTTGTCTTTTTGAGAATGCAGTCATAGAGTGGAACCTTTTGAGACTTGCTTATTTGCACTCAGCGTAATGCTTTTGAGAGTGATTATAATCCGTTCCTTTCTACTGCTGAATAGTATTTTATTTATGTACAAGTTCTCTATTTATCCATCCAGCCACTCAAAGACGTTTGGGATGTTTCCAGCTTTTGGTGATCATGAATAATGCTGCCACAAACATTCACATACCAGTTTTCATTTCTCTTGCATAGATTCCTAAAAGGAGATTGCCAGACCTTAGGGTAAGCTTATATTTAATTTCACAGGGAGCTCTCAAACTGTTTTGCAAAGAGGTCCTCCTGTTTTGCATCCCGACCAACAATGTATGAGAGTTCCAGGGCTCTGTGGCATCACATACAGTTGATATTGTCACTATTTCAGCCATACTAAGAAGTGTGTCATGTTATCCCCTTGTGGTTTTAATTCACGTTTTCATAACAGTGGTCAGCATCTTTCTTTTGAGATGGAGTCTCATTCTGTCACCACGCTGGAGTGCAAAGGTGGAAACTTGGCTCACTGCAACCTCTGCATCTTGGGTTCAAATGATCCCCTTCCCTCAGCCTCCCACGTAGCTGGGACTACAGGTGTGCGCCACCACACCCAGTGAGTTTTTTGTATTTATCAGTTTCACCATGAAACCAACGGAGTTTCGTCATGTTGGCCAAGATGGTCTCGATCTCTTGACCTTGTGATCCACCCACCTCAACCTCCCAAAGTGCTGGGATTACAGGTGTGAGCCACTGCGCCTGGCCCGTCAGCATCTTTCTATGTGCTATTCTGTCATCCATATTTTCTCTTTGATTAAGTGTCTGTTCAAATCTTTTGCTTACTTTTTTCCCCACAATTTACAAGGAAATCTATTACCTCTGTGGCACACAATAACTTAACAATTGTAGTTATTACTAATAACATATACTGAGGCATATCAGAATTATAGGAATCTTGTACAATTTTGTAGCATATACTAATAACATATTTATATGAATATAAACATCATTTTACATTTGACAGTGTTTCCTGCATGATTTTTAACACATCAAATAAGCCAAATACGCCTTTTTGCACTTTAGGGGACCTAATATCTAAAACATTAATTAGGTCAGAAAGGCATACTTTATCATTTTATTTTGGAAAGTTTGTCAAATATCAAAGGTTTAAAACACTGGATATTATAAAATAGAATCCCAGGTGATCGTAGGTCATTCATTCATTTAGCCAAAATGATAACTCGGTAATTTTAAAAGGATAAAACCTTTACTTTGATAGAGGGGACTTAGTTTTCCAAGCAACAAGACCCATTGAAAAAAGCATGAGACCAGCTGAGTGTCTCTCTCTCCTCCCCTTCTTTTTCTTTTTCCAAGAATTTAAAATAAAAAATATGGAACGCTTCACGAATTTGCGTGTCTTCCTTGTGCAGGGGCCATGCTAATCTTCTCTGTATCGTTCCAATTTTAGTATATGTGCCGCCGAAGAGAGCACTCCTCCCCTTCTTTTACCTGCCATTGACCCAAAGGGACACACGAAAACCCTTCATTATCTTTTAGTATTACAGAAAAATCTTTTTCAAAAGAGAAAACCAAATCTCATGTTTACATTAGGGCATCTTTGATATAAAAGCTAGCTTTTTAAAGTAAAATTGTATAAATCTACCTAGTTTTAATTAGTTTGACCATAGGGTAAGGTTTTTATAAACTTTTTAAAAGAATGCTTTACAATTTTCCATTAAACAGCAGATGAATTCTCTAAGAAAATCCTGTTATTTGGACACAGGGGCCCAGATTCTGGTCCTGCATTATTTTGCTCACTTTTTAATTGTTTTTGTTTGTTTTCTAATCATTGTATTCTGAAAGTATTTATATATTCTGGATGCAAGTTCCATATTGATATGATTTACATATATTTCCTCTCAGTCTGTAGCTTGTCTTTTCATTATTTTACAGTGCATTTCATGGAGGATTTTAAAAATGTTTGTGAAGTCTAATTTATATTTCTTTTTGTAGATTGTGGTTTTACTGTTACGTCTAATAATGCTTTGTCCAACTCCTGGTCACAAAGATTTTCCACATTTTCTTCTAAAGTTTTACCTTTTTATGTTTTACATTTAGATCTATGATCCATTTTAAGTTAATTTTTATATGATCTATGAGGTTTAGGTTGAGGTTTATTTAGCATAGGGCCGGGCGCGGTGGCTCTAGCCTGTAATCCCAGCACTTTGGGAGGCCAAGGCGGGTGGATCACGAGGTCAGGAGATCGAGACCATCCTGGTCAACATGGTGAAACCCCGTCTCTACTCAAAATACAAAAAATTAGCTCGGCATGGTGGCGTGCGCCTGTAATCCCAGCTACTCTGGAGGCTGAGGCGGGAGAATTGCCTGAACCCAGGAGGCGGAGGTTGCGGTGAGCCGAGATCATGCCATTGCACTCCAGCCTGGGTAACAAGAGCGAAACTCCGTCTCAAAAAAAAAAAAAGTATGAGAAATAAGTTTATGTTGTTTATAAATTTCCCAGTCTAACATATTTTGTTATGGTGACCCAAATGGACTAAAATAATTTATCTTTTCCATCCTATGTTTTTCCCCTCTTTATTGTTCGGGTAATTTTTGTTGGAAGAGATAGCTTGGACCACCACAGTGCATAACAGAAAATATGGCAAAGCGAAAGACGCGGTCCTGCTCACCCCCAGTTCATCACCGTCATAAGGGGACTGCTAGATCTTCCAATTTTGAAAGGTAAGTTCAGTCAGTTTGTATTATTTTAACACTCCTCAATATCAAAATATTGAAAACTAATTTATAATTTCCAACACGTAAATATTTATACAATTTTATACACATTAATAATTACAGGAATGCAAATCAAAACCATTCTGAGATACCACTTCATACACATTAGAATGACTGCTATTAAAAACAAAACCAAACCAGATAATAACAAATAGTGGTGAAGATTTGGAGAAAATGAAACCCTTGTGTATTGCTGGTGGGATGTAAAATGGTGCAATCTCTATGGAAGTGGTATGAAAATTCCTCAAAAAATGAAGCATATAATTACTATATAGTTCAGCAATTCTGCAATTCTACTTCTGAGTAGATGCCACAAAGAATTGAGAGCAGGGCGTCTGATATTTATGCACCCATGTTGATGCAGTTTTATTTGTAATAGCCAAAACATGGAAGCAACCTAAATGTCTGTTAATGGACAAATGAATAGACAAAATGTAGTCTGCATCAAATAAAATCTTATTCAGCTTTAAGAATGAAGTTCTGACAAATGCTTTAACACGGATGACTTTGAAGATGTTGTGCTAGGTGAAATAAACCAGATAGAAAAGGACAAATGTCATGCGAACATATTTATATGAGATACTCAGAGTGGGCAAATTCATGGATACACATTGTCCCTGGAAGCATCGTTCTACTTTCTGTATCTATGAATCTGACTACTCTAGGTATCTCATATAAGTATACTCACATGACATTTTATGGTATAAACCGGTAGTTCCCAAATATTGCATCCTGTTCAGATTTTAATATCCCCAGAAAGTAACTGGATCTTCCATGCTTAATAATCACAGAGAACCCAAAGCAATATATGGGAAAGTTTTTGAGGGTGATGGGTGACTGACATATGCAAGCTGGTATCCCTTCCCCAAACATGAGAACAAAGACTTCTTTCCTGCCTTCCCTAGCACTTTGGACAAGTACATTTTGGGTAACACTCTTCATTCAAGGTTTGGGAGCAGCAGAAAGGCATAGCCCTTCAGGATAAGAAGTAGGTTAAATCAGATGAAAATTCACCATTCATCCCCACCATAGAAACTCTTTCGGCCGGGCGCGGTGGCTCACGCCTGTAATCCCAGCACTTTGGGAGGCCAAGGCGGGTGGATCACGAGGTCAAGAGATCGAGACCATCCTGGTCAACATGGTGAAACGCCGTCTATACTAAAAACATATATATATAAAAAATTAGCTGGACATGGTGGCGTGTGCCTGTAATCCCAGCTACTCAGGAGGCTGAGGCAGGAGAATTGCCTGAACCCAGGAGGCGGAGGTTGAGGTGAGCCGAGATCGCGCCATTGCACTCCAGCCTGGGTAACAAGAGCGAAACTCCGTCTCAAAAAAAAAAGAAAAATGCTTTCCCTATCCTCCACAAGGGGGAGCCTTAACGTTCATGTTTCTTTTTTTAATCCCGCATCATTTTAGCTTCCTCTTCACCTCACTCTGCAAAACCTGATACATCCAAAATTACCGCTAGTAATTTTATGTTGTTTGAATTTCACCTCAGTAAAAAATATTATCACTAGTTTGATTCGAAAACAAAGTAGTGATAAAGCAAACTATATACACACTCCTCTCTCGAGGCAAACTCTGCAGCCTTCTTGAATGTGAAAATGGTTCTTTCCCCAAATTCTTTTTTTTCCTTCTTTTCCCCAATTCTCTATTTTGTGTTACTTTACTTTTATTAGGATGGGCAATGTGTCCCTGAGGTGGCCCAGCCTGGCATCTTCCTTGCCCTTGGGGCTCAGCTTTCCTGCTAGAGGTTGTGGGGAAATTTCCTTCTCTGACCTTCTGTCTATATCTTGTGGCTTCTGTTTGCAATTTCCTCTCCCCTCACCCCATTTGTTTTTAGCTTTTAATAGCACAGAGGATGGGGGTTGGGAGAATGAAACTGTCCCTGGGCAAGCTCTGGAATCTCCAGCTTGGGAGGTGCCTTTAGTGTTGAGAGAGACAAATGCCAGAAAGGACCAGGTGGGGCTTGGGGCTGGCACTACAGGTATCTCTGTGTCTCACCCAAGGAAACAAGTGACCTAATGCTCTGAACATTCTCCTCACCTGGGATCCTGGAATGTTAAAACTCACTGTAGCCAGGCACATGATAACTGTGCTCTAGGGATCATAAAGGAGAGGGTGAGAGTAAAAAAATATAATTCCCAAGATCAATGTCACCTCCTCAGTTGCCCCCAGGACAATAACTCTTCTCTGAGTACTGGGGGATTCCAGATGGAATCAGTGGGAGATGTCTCTTAAGAGGATGTGGTATAACATATACCTTTTACCTGAAGAGTCCCTGTGAGAGTGATGGTTGCAAATTCTCCAAGAGTGAGCAACTTTGGAGACCAGCGTGGGACCAACACATGAAGTTAGGATGCAATCCCCTGTTACTCACTGCTTGGAAGGGAACTTGGAGCCAAATGGAGAGGAACCACCCATTACTATCTCTTAAAAAGGGGCTGCCTTCTCCTCTCAGGGACCCGAGACCCATGACCGCTACCTCACTCTTTGTCTCAGTGGTCACCTTTACTTCCGGGCTTCTGCAGGTGCTCTGCAGGTGCCCTTCAGCTTTCCCCTTTTGAAGCTAGAGAAACGTGGAGAGAACCAGCCTCCTTAGCATGGCTTGTGGGAGTGGGGTAGGATGTCAAGGTCCTGGGGAGACAAGACCTTTGGATGTGCAGGTTCTGTGGAGGCAAGACCTTTGAGAGGTAGAGCTCAGGTTCTGGCACCATATCACTGTGCCCAGCCTGATATGGGCCAAGTTTTCAATCTTTCTCTTTGTAAATAATGTTATTTACGTTTTGCTCAGAAATCCCTTCCTACCTCAAGTTTGTGGTGGTTTCCTGCTATATTATCTTCTAACAGCTCTATTGTTTTTTCTGTCATATTTAGGTCTTCAAGCTACCTGTACTTGCTTTTGATGCATGAGCTGGGGGTGAAATTTCATTGCAAACTTGATTGCATTAAGTTTTACCATATATATTTTTGAAAAGTTGGCCAGACACAGTGGCTCACACCTGGAATCCCAGCATTTTTGGGAGGCTGAGGTGAGAGGATTGCTTGAGCCCAGGGGTTTGAGACCAGCCTGGGCAACATAGTGAGACCCTGTCTCTACAAAACATTGAAAAGTTAGCCAAGCATGATGGTGCATCCCTGTAGGCTCAGCAACTTGGGAGGCTGAGATGGGAGGATCACTGGAGCTCAGAGAAATAGAGGCTGTGGTGAGCCCTGATCACACCATTGTACTCCATCCAGGGTGACAGAGACACTGTACCAAAACAATTTAAATAAATAAAAACCAAAAATAAATAAAAAGAAAAATTTATCATTTGCCACTTCCTCTATCACACATGATGTTTCCTGCAGTTGACGTCTATTTCTAGGTACTCGATTTTTTTTTTTTACTTGGTCAATGCATAATGGTCATTTTCTTTTTTGAGACAAGGTCTCACTCAGTCACCCTGGATGGAGTGCAGTGGCGCAATCTTGGCTCGCTGCAACCTCCACCTCCTGGGTTCAAATGAATCTCCCTAGTTGAAATGCAGTGGCACAATCTCAGCTCACTGCAACCTCCACCTCCTTGGTTCAAGCAATTCTCGTGCCTCAGTCTCACAGGCTGTTGGGATTATAGGCACATGCCACCATGCCCAGCTAATTTTTGTTTGTTTGTTTGTTTTTGCTTTTTTAGCCGAGACAGGGTTTCACCATGTTGGTCAGGTTGGTCTTGAACTCCTGACCTTAAGTGATCTGCCTGCCTTGGCCTCCGAAAGTGCTGGGATTACAGACATGAACCACTGTGCCCAGCCTGATATGGTCATGTTTTCTATGATGTTTTGATATATCTTGCAGAGCCGTTCATTTTTCTTCATAGTTGCCTTAACCATACTTGAACATTTCTACTTCAGTATGAATTTTACAGTGGAGTTACCAAGTTGCACAAAAATCACCCAGAGGATTGTATGACCTGTTTCTCTGACACTGTAGATTGTTGGGTAAAACTGACATTTATACAATATTGTTCTCAAACTCATCAACATGTCCTCTTTTTCAATTGATTGACATCTTTAATGTCCTTCAGTGCAGATTTATAATTTCCTCCATAGAGATGACATATGTATTTTTGTTAGCTACATCTCTAATAGTTAGGCATATTCAATATATTCAAACATTTTATCATAATTATAGCATAATTTTTGATATTGATCAATTATATAATTTTTGAAGCTATTGTCAATGGCGTATTTTACAAAATTCCATTTTTGTTTATTACTCTGATGTAGAAATACAACTGATTTTGTAATTTTATTAATCTATGGCAGTCTTGCAAATATTTTATTAAGGCTTCAAATGTATCTGTATATACATTTGGATTTGTCTACATATGTAATCATGTCATTGATAAAGACCTCTCTTAAAATTTCATTGTAATTTCTGTACCTTTTACTTATTTTTATTGCCTTATGATTCAGCTCCTATATAAGTAGGCGCTGAAGCTATTTCATTAGGTATATGATGTTTGCTGAAGACACCCTTTATCTTGTTAGGGAAATTCTCTAAAGAGAATTTCTAGTTGATTATGAATTATATCATAAAGAGATTTGAAATCACCCAATGCTCATTTATTCATCTCTTGAGATTTAATCAGTTAAGAGCTGATGTAAAAACAGAAGCCATATATGTATTTTAGCAGAGGGAATTTAATATAAAGATAAAAAACGTTATATTCCTACATAATCGAGATTTTATCTTTAGATCCTGCTAGCTAGTATGATGCACTACTTTCACAGTTCAAATGAGAAATAAAATTCAGAATTTACAATTTAAAAAAAGAAAAATGTATTCTGACCTCTGTTAACATGGACTATTCAGGATGACTGAGACAGTATGACGACTAGTACAGGCCAGGCACGGTGGCTCACACCTGTAATCCCAGCACTCTGGGAGGCAAGACAGATGGGTCACCTGAGGTCAGGAGGTTGAGACCAGCCTAGCCAACATGGTGAAACCCCCGACTCTGCCAAAAATACAAAAATAAGCTGGGCATGGTGGCATGCACCTGTAGTCCCAGCTACTTGGGAGGCTGAGACAGGAGAATTGCTTGTTGGGAAGGGAAGTTTGCAGTGAGTCAAAGTCAGACACTGCACTCCAGCCTGGGCAACACAGTGAGACCCTGTCTCAAAAAAAAAAGAATTTTGTTTTTATGTATTTTTTTTTTGAGACAGAGTTTTGCTCTTGTTGCCCAGGCTGGAGTGCAATGGCACGATCTTGGCTCACCTCAACCTCTGCCTCCTGGGTTCAAGCAATTTTCCTGCCTCAGCCTCCCAAGTAGCTGGGATTACAGGCATGCACCACCAAACCCAACTAATTTTTTTTTTCGTAGTTTTAATAGAGACGGGGTTTCTCCATGTGATCAGGCTTGCCTCAAACTCCTGACCTCAGGTGATCCGCCTGCTTCGGCTTCCCAAAGTGCTGGGATTACAGCTGTGAGCCACTATGCCCTGCCCTAGAAATCAATTTTAAAAAAAGACTAGTGCAATAGTGGAGAGAGATCAGGTTCAACTCGGAATACAGCAAAGACAAGGGGGGTTTATAGCCAAGAAGCATGGTGCAGCAGGGGTGGGAGGCTGGGTGTGTGTGTCAGTGGATGGAAAACTACTAAGAGGAGACACCCAAGATACTGGGATTCTTTCTAACTGACTTAACAGGATTCTTGCTGAAAGCAGGCACGCATGATCAGATATCAAGGGTGAGGGCTAGGGAATATGATTAGATACCGAATGTGATCAGATATCACGAATCTTGCAAAACGGATGTAGCAGAATTCTTGCTACAACTGGAGAGCAGCCCCAAGAAAAAAGCCTCGTTGAAAAAGGGCTCAGAGGAGCTTTCATACGTTTGGCTAAGAGGAGAGTCCTTGTAACTCTTTAGAAAAA
Source organism: Leontopithecus rosalia (assembly GCA_028533165.1). Classification (NCBI taxonomy): domain Eukaryota; kingdom Metazoa; phylum Chordata; class Mammalia; order Primates; family Cebidae; genus Leontopithecus; species Leontopithecus rosalia. The sequence continues at coordinate 36,958,834 of CM052668.1, forward strand.
AATACAAAATTTGGCACACATAGGATGATTTTTAGACTGAGAAACACATTATATCACAAAATCTAAAGTGCCAAAATACAATACAATTCAGAAAAATGATACACTATTTTTACCAACAGTATGGTCTACCTGTCTGGTACACTTGCATACTTTTTCCCTGTATTTTTGACTGATATTCTTTGATTACCTTCATAATGGAGATAATTTTTTTTTTGAGACAGAGTCTCACTCGGTTGCCCCAGCTGGAGTGGGGTGCTGTGATCTCAGCTCACTGCAACCTCCTCCTTCTGGGTTCAAGTGATTCTTCTGCCTCAGCCTCTAGAGTAGCTGGGACTACAGGTGCCCACCACCATGCCTGGCTAATTTTTATACTTTTGGTAGAGATGGGGGTTTCACCATGCTGGCCAGGCTGGTCTCGAATTCCTGATCTCAGGTGATCCCCCGCCTCAGCCTCCCAAAGTGCTTGGGATTACAGGTGTGAGCCGCTGCACCCGGCCAATATTGGAGAATAATTTTATGATATAATTTTTATAGCTAGAATAGAAAGGGAAGTCGGTATTTCTTCTGGCACGATTGGTTGAAATTTGTTTTGGTCATTGATAGTTTAAGAAACTGCCTTTACTCTCACAACATGTTGGAAACAGATATTCGGTGCCGTAAAGAAAAATCAGCAGTGAGACACAGGATCTTTCAGCAACGCAATTTTTACTTCCTGGACTGCAGGAAGGGGACTCTCACTAGCCATCTTGCCACGAGAGTACAATCAACAAAGGAAAAGCAGACAAATCTATCCCTTGAGCATTTGGGATCGTCCTTACCGCTGTGTCTGATCTCCATTGATTGGAGCCAGACTTCACAATCTAAACTAAAACCCAACTGGATAATAACTTAAAACTTTTCTAAACAGGTAGAAGCAAAGGAGAGCTGGGACATGCCTGTGAGCACGTCCAGCACAGATATCTTGGTTAAAGTACAAGGACATAGAATGTACTCTGTGCCTGTAAGCATGGCATGTCTAACAGCTACATAGGATAGGGCTTCACAAAGAGTTATTAGCACACTTAATTTATTCTTTGACAAGAAAGGAAACTTAAAAGAGGAACTGTTTTACTTCCCACACACATTAATTGGAATGTCTAATAGTTTTTAAGATCATTGTTCACTTTTGGGAACTGTCATGAAATTTCTTTTATAAAAGAGCAGTAACAATGAAGGTTATTTCCACACATTGCTTGGGCCTGTCCTGGGGATCTGCAAGGGAGGGCACTGAAGACTGAGCTTCATCAGCTTCGTGGTGACAAATTTGCTTCTGGAGCTCCTTAATAGGGCAAGGCTTTAGAAGGGGTTTGTGTTTCATTGCTGTCCCACAAGACCCAAGGTCCATCAAGACGCAAACTGGACTGTGCCGTGTCCCAGAACTCCACTTAAATTTGGGTCCAGACTCCCCACTAAATTTGGGTCCAAAAAAAATTGTTTTTCTAGCACTTTTACACTGTATTTTTTAAAGCCAGGGTTTCACTCTGTTGCCCAGACTGGAATGACCATGGCTCACAGCAACGTCACACTCCTGGGCTCAGGGAATCTTCCTGTTTCAGTGCCCCAAGGAGCCGAGACTATAGGTGTGCCACCACACTGACTGATAGTTTTTATTTTTTGTAGTCATGGGTCTTGCTATGTTGCCCGGGCTGGTCTCAGACTCCTGGGGTCAAACAATCCTCCCACCTCAGCCTCCCAAAGTGCTGGGATTATAGGCATGAGCTACCATGCCTCGTCACTTTGGACATTTTAAAGCAAAGTAAAATTAGATATATCCAGAATGTTTCATGGTTTCAGCTGGAGGGTGGTTCTGACATCTCACCTTGTCTCCAGGACAAGCCCTTGTCTCTTTTTTCTTTCTGCATTCACTCCCTTGGGGACCTCACTCTCGACTGAAACATCATTTGAGGGGTGATCACCTCCAGATCCCCACCTGGACAAGCCTCCCATCTCCTGGGGACCTCAGTATCTCCACCTGCAGTGTCCAGTGGGGGTGGGAGCAGGATGGCTTCCCAGCCCCCACCTCACCCTGACAGCACCCCAAGTTCCCCTTCTAGGCACGGCCACAGCTCTCACTCACCCACTGGCTTCCTGTCCGGGCTTCCTCAGCCCCATGCCATATTTGGGGCATTTCCTTCCCTGACGGAGGGGCCTGGGACCCAGCTGGGGCCCTGGTGGAGGCAGTCATGCTGCCGCTGCTGCTGCTGCTGCCCCTGCTGTGGGGGGGTGAGTGAGCTGAGGGAGGAGGAACAGGCACGGGGGTGGGAAGGGGGCTGGAACCCCAGCTGAGCCTCTGTGTCCCCCCAGGGTCCCTGCAGGAGAAGGCAGGGTATGAGCTGCGAGTGCAGAAGTCGGTGACGGTGCAGGAGGGCCTGTGCATCCTCGTGCACTGCTT
>CM052668.1:36961764-36974572 GCA_028533165.1 Leontopithecus rosalia
CCCCGTCTCTACTAAAGATAAAAAAATTAGCTGGGCCCGGTGGCGCGTGCCTGTAATCCCAGCTACTCGGGAGGCTGAGGCGGGAGAATTGCCTGAACCCAGGAGGCGGAGGTTGCGGTGAGCCGAGATCGCGCCATTGCACTCCAGCCTGGGTAACAAGAGCGAAACTCCGTCTCAAAAAAAAAAAAAAAAAAAAAAGTGGAGGAGTCAGATTTTAACATTTTACATTAGAGTATGAGAACAATGATTTCTCGGTACTTTTAGCTGTTGCTTTTTTCTCTTATCACCTTACTGCACAGTTCTGGTACTAAATAGATGCTCATTTTGCCAGCAAAAGGTCCTGTGTTAGTGATATTGCCAAGTTATTAAGCTTCCTTCCTCACTAATAGAAACTAACACAAAGAAAGGATTACTTCCTCTTTGAGAAGCTCTGGTCAAAGTTGATGATGCAATTTAATTAAAACAATACCACAAACTGAATATTCCTTTACTGCTTGAAAAGCTACTTTCTAGATCCTTTTGCAGTTCGTAAGTGTGAGGACTGGGTTTTCAGGCTCATGTATAAGATTTGCCTCCCTCATTCCTTGTTACAACACGGGCACATTACTCATCTGAACAGGAAAAAAGAAAGCGAGTTTCTGAATAGTTTCAGAAGTAGATGTTAAGACTCATCTTAACGGAGTCATATAGGTCAAAAAATGAGACATACACAATATTTCAGAATCCCCTGCACATGGCTTCTCCAGTAACAATCCATGCCTCCCTCCAAAGTCAGCAGCGTTCTAACTTTTTTAAAATTTTGCCCTCACTTTTCTTTTAATTGCTATTAGTTATATAGTTTTCCTTTATCTATTTTTAAGATTACATATTTACAGGTATGGAACAAGATTCTGTGTTCATTTGATATTGCAATTTTTTTTTTTTTAGACGGAGTTTCGCTTGTTACCCAGGCTGGAGTGCAATGGCGCAATCTCGGCTCACCGCAACCTCCGCCTCCTGGGTTCAGGCAATTCTCCTGCCTCAGCCTCCTGAGTAGCTGGGACTACAGGCACGCGCCACCATGCCCAGCTAATGTTTTGTATTTTGAGTAGAGACGGGGTTTCACCATGTTGACCAGGATGGTCTGGATCTCTTGACCTCGTGATCCACCCGCCTCGGCCCCAAAGCATTGGGATTACAGGCGTGAGCTGCCGCGCCCGGCATGATTTTGCAAACTTTTATAACGTCACATGGATGAGGGTACTCCATGTACTCATGTAACTGTATTTCACTTTCATCTTTTTCATTGCTGAATAGTATTCCATTATGTGAATATACCACACTTCATTGACCCACTTGCCTTATAAGTGGGAGCTAAATGATGAGAACACATAAAGGGGAATGACACACACTGGGGCCTATTGGAGGGTGGAGGGTGGGAGGAGGGAGAGGATCAGGAAAAATAACTAATGAACACTAGGCTTAATACCTGGGTGGTGAAGTAATCCATGCAACAAACCCCCAGGACACAAGCTTACCTATACAACAAACCCACACATGTACCCCAAACTTAAACTAAAAGTTTTTCAAAAAGTACATTCGATGGTTGAGATTTAACACAATTCCTAGCTTTTACTTTTTCATCAAGTGCAATCTTAAATAAGCTGGAACTGTTCTTAACTGTGAGTGTGAAGTGATAAAGAATACTTGTAGCACAATTTAATGCTATTACCGTGCTTCCTGCTAAGCTACAGCCTTTTTATGTACCATTGCTTTTGCAGCAGCAACGTAATGTCAACACAGTGAAGAAAGCAAATAACATCTTTGTATTATTACTCAAATCGTTTTGACCTTGAAGATGCCCCCTGAAAGAATCTTGGGATCTTCTAGAACCGTCTTAGTGGAATTTCTGTATGTATGCGTGTATGTCTGTGTACAGATGCTCCTTACTCATGGTGGAGTTTCATCCAGATAAATCTGCCATAAATTGAAAATATCATAAGTCAAAAGTAATTTTTTACTTAACAATATTTTCCATGTATGATTGGATTATATTGAGCGCGTACTCAGTATACTGAGTTCTAAATGTGGATGGCTTTGGCAGTATCATAAAGATGAAACATTCTAAGTTGAACCATCATAGTCAGGGATGGGCTGTGAGTGTGTGTATATATGTCCTACTTCAGTAGATAAAGCTAAATAATTTTCCAAAATAATTGCATGAACTTACACTCCCAAAAGTGTACAATAGGAGAGTTACTATTACCCCACCTCCTTGCCAATTCATTGGATTTTCTTCTTGTAAAATCACTTTTGAAGTCATTGCTCAATTTTGTCATTGGATTGCCTGATTTTTTTTTCTAATTGGATTTGTATATTTCTCCGTTGATGAGAATTGTTTTGGTTGCAGATAGAATTTCATCGGACTCATTTCTCCCTCCACTGGGATAGTCATATTATGTTTTTTTTGTATTTGTGCTTGTGATAAATACACTAAATGAGTTTCTAATGTTGAACTGCCCTTGCATTGCTGACATAAACACACATTGGCTATGATACATTATCATTTTTATGTCTAGTTCTATTTAATTTGCAAGTTTGTCTAAATATTTGTGCCGCTACATGCCTAATTCAGATTTGCCCATACTTGTATTTTGTCATATTGTTGAGTTTGAGTATGAATTTTATAATTAGCCACAGTCAATAAGCAAGAGTTTGAATAGGAATAGAATCCTTTTTTCCTTAAGTTTTGGTACAGTTTGCTGGTAGACCTAAAGTTTAACCATCTTGACCTAAAGTTTGCTTTGTGGGTTGATTTTTACTACTGAGTCTTCTGAATAGTTTTAGAACTATTCAGGTTTTCTACTTCTTTTCTGAGGCTATTATACTAAATTAAATATTTTTATTCATTTATCCATTTAATCTAAATGTCAAAGGATGTGAAATTGTTCAAAATATTATCTTATTTTCTCAATGTCTGCAACATCGGTGGTTATGTCCTTTATTTCTGACATTAGTTACATGTGTCTTCTCTGTTTTCATCGTTGCTACACTCCCCAGAGGTTTATCAATTTTATTACTTTTTCACTGAACAAGATAGGGCTTTGTTGATTCTATTGCATGCATTTCAAAACATGTATTATTTTCTACTTATTTTACTGTTTTCTTATGTCTACTCTCCTGATTTATTTTAATCTCTTGAGAAGAAAGACTGAATCCAGATAATCTTATTTCAATTTCAGTAATATGATTTTAAGCTATTCATATCTATCTTAGTCCACTTAGTATTGCTAAAAAAGCAATACCTGATGCTGGATAATTTATACAGAAAGACTTTTTTGGCTCACAGTGCTGCAGGCTGTACAAGAAGCATGAAACCAGCATCTGTTTCTGGTGAGGCCTCAGGCAGCTTCTACTCACTGAGGTGAGTAGAAGGAGGTGAAGGGGAGCCACCATGTGCAGAGATTACATGAGGAGCGGGGAAGCAAGAGATAGAGACCGTGGAGGTGCCAGGTTCTTTTTTTTTTTTTTTTTTTTTGAGAGGGAGTTTCGCTCTTGTTATCCAGGCTGGAGTGCAATGGCGCCATCTCGGCTCACCGCCACCTCCGCCTCCTGGGTTCAGGCAATTCTCCTGCCTCAGCCTCCTGAGTAGCTGGGATTACAGGCACGCGCCACCATGCCCAGCTAATTTTTTGTATTTTTAGTAGAGACGGGGTTTCACCATGCTGACCAAGATGGTCTCGATCTCTTGACCTCGTGATCCACCCGCCTCGGCCTCCCAAAGGGTGCCAGGTTCTTTTTAACAACAGCTCTTGTAAGAACTGATCGAGCAAGAACTCACTCGTTACCAAGAGGACAGCACCAAGCCATTCATGAGGGACCCACTCCCATAACCCGAACATCTCCATTAGGTTCCATCTCCAACACTGGGGATAAAATTAAGATTTGGAGGGGTCAAATATCTAAATATCTCTCTAAATATTTTCTAATTTCCAAGCTGACTGCTGACCCACGGATTATTTAGAAGTGACTTCACTATTTTCAAGCTTTCAAGAGTTCGATCATATTTTTCTTTCCATCTCCATCTTGACAGCAGTGATTAGAAAATATAATTTTTGTGATATGAATCTCTTAAGCTGTGTTGAGATTTTTCTTAATGGCTCAGTCTCTGATCAAGTTTTATAAACATTCTGTGTGTGCTTTAATAATGAATGTATTGTTGCTGTTGTGAGTGTAGTGTTTTGTCTTTTGCTTAAGTCAATTTGTTAATGATGTTGTGTAGATTTTCTATATCCTCACCGACTTTTTTCATCTAATTTACTCATTAATGAGATATGTTAAAAATCTCGGCCGGGCACGGTGGTTCAAGCCTGTAATCCCAGCACTTTGGGAGGCCAAGGTGGGTGGATCACGAGGTCAAGAGATGGAGACCATCCTGGTCAACATGGTGAAACCCCGTCTCTACTCAAAATACAAAAAATTAGCTGGGCATGGTGGCGCGTGCCTGTAATCCCAGCTACTCAGGAGGCTGAGGCAGGAGAATCGCCTGAACCCAGGAGGCGGAGGTTGCAGTGAGCTGAGATCGCGCCATTGCACTCCAGCCTGGGTAACAAGCGAAACTCCGTCTCAAAAAAAAAAAAAAAAAAAAAAACTCCCAGTATCATTATGAACTTGTACTTGTTCTGTAGTTCTGACAACTTGGATCTATATATTTTGAGGTTGCATTATTTAGTGTATACTAATCAGGTTTTTTAAATATTCCGATGAAACCGTTATCATTGTGATATCATCTTCATTACTGGTAAGTATTTTGCCTAAACACTTTCCCTAGATAAAGTTTATTGTAGCTGATGCTAATATATCTTCCCAGGTTTCTTTTGGTTTGTATTTGCTGCATCATGTACCCATTTTCACCTTTTTTTCTCTGATATTCTTGTAGCGTTAGGGTTTAGATGTGCTTGTAAATAGCAGAAAGTCGGATCTCTTTTTGGCCCAGTTTAGCAAACTGATTTTAACTGAAGCCTTACATTACATTTAATGCAATGACTAATACATTTCGTTTTGAATCTACCGTTTTTGTACCTTTTCATGTTCTGCCTTTTTTGATTTTGTATTGTTTGTCCTTGTTTTGCCTTTTCATTGGTTCCGTTTTTCTTCTTTCTGGCCTACGTTTGGACTGCCGGAATAATTTTTATTCTTCTTAATCCATTTATTTTCCACTAGCTTAGAAGTTTTACACTCCATTGCTAATTTTATTAGTTATTCTTCAAAAATTATAAAATACACAGTTAATAAAATCTAAAGATAGTGAATGTTAAAGACTCTACAACATAAAATAGGACATTAGAACCCTCAATGTGCACATCTCCAACACACTACTATTTTCTTTTCTTTTTTTTTTTTTTTTTGAGACGGAGTTTCTGCTCTTGTTACCCAGGCTGGAGTGCAATGGCCCGATCTTGGCTCACTGCAACCTCCACCTCCTGGGTTCAGGCAATTCTCCTGCCTCAGCCTCCCGAGTAGCTGGGATTACAGGCACAGCTAATTTTTTGTATCTTTAGTAGAGACGGGGTTTCACTATGTTGACCAGGATGGTCTCGATCTGTTGACCTCGTGATCCACCCGCCTCGGCCTCCCAAAGTGCTGGGATTACAGGCTTGAGCCACCGCGCCCGGCCTATTTTCTTATTTTATACGTGCCTTATATTTAAGCCTCCCGCTTATTTTTATTGTGTTATGGTTACTCAAATTATTACCCATGGTGAAATAACAGAGAGTGCAGGTGGAGGGCAAAGAGCTGGGAGATTAAGTGGCACTCAGTCACCTTGGTGAGAAAGGTTAGTATGAACACTGTGTGGCAGACATGCTGCCTCTGACCAACTCGAAGAAAAAAGGAGAAGATCAATGAGTCCTGGCATGACGTGTGTTAGAAACATCAGAAAGCATCTACGGCTACCTTCAGAGAATCCCTTCTTTTTGTTACCTGCCAGGTAAATGCACAACCCCTCCGGGTCCCACACGTGGAACGAGAAAATAAGTTTAAGGCGAATAAAGTACAATGGTGGGCCTCATTACCCAGAAGCAGGTGATTTGATGTATGTGTGGATGACTTATGGACGGCAAGTCATAGCGCCATCTGCAGGTGAACATTTGGTGAGGTCAGGTGAGGTGCCATCGAACAGTATTCGCCATAAACCAGCACCAACGTACAGTGTCATTTCTCCCAGAGCCAGAATACACAGTGTAAAAACCAAGAAGTGGAGGGAGGACTGGCCCCTCTTCCTATTCCCTCGAATCACACACGTATGCAATTTTTGCCTCCTAAACTTGCAACCTCGGAGTGAGTGGGTTTGAGAGTCTCAGTATCTCAAGGAGAAACACTTCCACTAACGGACCCAACCATGGTTTCAGGTGGAAGCAGAGACTGCCTTGTGGCCATTTTGGGCGATTCATGATGCTAAACCATCAGGCAGAGAAGGAGGTACCTTTACTAAGCTAGCAAAGGTATCAATTGATCCAATTATTGGGAGAAAAATGTGTCGTCGCTATATAGTGCAATCAAGAAGAATCAGGAGTGGAACCCAGACTATTCAGTGGGGAATCTTCATACTCTAAGTCCAGAATAATGGTCAATGGATTTCCTCTATCGCACCAATGCGATAGAGGAAACATTAATGACTTGGATCCTCTGGGTCAGCCCACCAGGCAAAACATTCCAAGGAACCAAAGTGCTGGAAGAAGGTAAGAGGTTGATTGGTAAAATGGTTATCAATTTAGGCTTTATGACGAGCTATAGAAGCATGAACTGCAATTATTATGTTTTGTGGTAACTAATCGTTTCTTTCCCACCTCAATTTCACCCTGATATCTTACATGAAGAGCACTGTTCATGGCTGTGGTTATAATTTCAGTTTCAGAAGTATAACTGGAATGACTTCCCTCTGCAGTGACAGGAGAACTAATACTGGGTGTCTTCGAGTTAAAGATGTGAGCTTATTCATCCAAACAAAAGAACATAATGGTGCTCATTGGCAAGAGGGATGACCTGTGCCTCTCCAGCTCCATTATTCACTCGTCTCTGCTCATGTCTGTGCACTGGGAGGCCGCATCATCAGCTTCCCCTTGCCAGTGGGAGGCACTGGCCAGAGATTGAAGGGTGGGAGAAAAGAAGTCAGGGTTTTTACTCCTCCTGTTCCCTCGCCACAGTTCTGGCAGTGGCTGCAGCCCCCTGTGCCACAAATCCTATAAGGCAGCCCATCCTCCAAGGATACTGCGCTTGCCCCACCAGGTCTAGGGAGCACCAGCTTCCCTCGGCTGCTTGTCCTTGGTCCCTTTTTTTGGACCTCTCTGTTTTTTGTTTGTTTTCGGTTTTTTAATTATACTTTAAGTTCTGTGGTACATGAGCAATCATGTTTGTTACACAGGTATTCTCGTGCCATGGTGGTGATTTGCTGCATTCATTGCTCCATCATCTACATTAGGTATTTCTCCTAATGCTATCCCTCTCCAATGCCCCCACCCGCTGCTATTCCTCCCCAGACCCCCACCCTCTAGGCCCCAGTGTGTGATGTTCCCGTCCCTGTGTCTGTGTATTCTCATTGTTCAGCACTCACTTATGAGCGAGAACATGTGGTGTTTGGGTTTCTGTTCTGGTGTCAGTTTGCTGAGAATGATGGTTTCCAGTTTCATCCATGGACTTCTTACTCCTGTCTACATCTCTACTTAGTCCCTTCATTAGCCTGTGTTTATTATTTATTTCTTTGGAGATGGAGACTGGCTCTGCCACCCAGGCTAGAGTGCAATGACAGGATCTCGGCTCACTGCAACCTCCACCTCCCGAGTTCAAACGATTTTCCTGCCTCAGCTGGGACTACAGGCATGTGCCACCGGGCCTTCTTGTATTTTTAGTACATGTTGGCCAGGTTGGTCTAGAACTCCTGATCTCAGGTGATCCACCTGCCCTGGTCTCCCAAAATGCTGGAGTTACAGACATGAGCCACCATGTCCAGCCAAGCGTATGTTTAACTGGGCTCTTGAGTGAGCCACCAGTTTCCTAAGCCTATCCTAATGGATACACCCCTATATTTATTACCTGCTTCCTCCTCGTACCTCAGACCATCCACCTGGGTACATTTTCATTCTGTGATCAAAGTGCCTTCCCTGAAGGAGCCTTTCAGTTTGCTTTCACCATATGCCATAGTACCACTTTGGTGCCCCTTTGACTTCTTGTTCCCCCATCTCAGGAGACTGCTGAAACCTACAGCCCATTTATGAGTCAAAAGCAGGTGTGAATGCTCTGGTTACTTCTTGGACTTCTCACTTTCTAAGTTTCAGCTAGGAAATTCCTCACTAGACGGTCCTTCTGTTATTTCACAAAGGCAGGTTTGCGTGTTTTATCCCACACTTTTAACAACTTTCAGCAGAGGAGGTGATCCACATAGCCCGGCCTCAAAAACGTTCTCAAAAACGAGAAAGTTCTGCTCTCTCTTATTTTTTTTCCTCTAAGATTTTTGCCTTTGCTTGCTATTTCACACGGGCTCTTGGGAAGAATCTCTCCTTAAATCTTGGATGAGAAGTATGACAACAGAGAAAGACAATTCACTTTCAAGATATCAAACTACTATTAATATAACAAACAAAAAAATATTAATATTAGCCATCTGTTATTACGCAGGGAATTATCCCAAAAGTGAGCATCCTGAAATCTTACAGTTTTCATGGGTCGGGAATCTGAGCACAGCTTAGCTTGGTACTTGGCTTATAATTTTTCACTACTGGGTTGAAATCAAGGTGTTGACTCGGGGTCTTCATTCTCATCTGAAGGCTCTACTGGGGAAGGACCCACTTCCAAGTTTATTCATTGGCTTTCGGCAACATGCAGTTCCTCAGGGTATTGGAATGAGAGCCTCAGTTCCTTTCTAGCTGTTGACAGGGGCCTCCCTCAGTTCCTTGTTTCACGGGTCTCTCAAAAATGGCAGCTCCCAATATGGCCACTTACTGTATTAATACATGAAAATCAGAAAGGCAATAGAGAGAGTGTGCTACGAAGACAGAAGTCACACGGTTTTTTGTAATCTAATATTGGAAACGACATTCCATCGCTTTTGCCATATACCATTGGTTATAAGTAAGTCACTAAGTTCAGCCCATACTTGTGGGGAGAAGTTTACATAGAGACATGAATATCAGGAAGTAGAGATCACTGGAAGATATTTTGGAAGGCTGACAACCCCACAAAAATAATTTCTGGATTTCCATCTGTATCTCAGCATTCAATAGCCATGCACCTATTTCAGCACATTGACAGGAGCAAAACAAAAGCAAAACATTTACAGCATGTATCACCTGTGAAATACTTCAGCTCTCAAAGCTCCTTCGTTTGGTTATTTCTTCAGTAGGTTCATCAAATAAACCACTTTATTTCAAGCAACCATCAGGTATCAGAACGTCCTTCTAGGCGGATACTGTAATCTGCCGAGTATAGTATCGCCTTTTTGTTTAAGTATCTCTTAGAGCATGGAGGAGCTGCTTTGTCATCCTGTTTAAAAACCTCATAGGAATGCAATTCCAAGATCTCTTGTATGACATGAGTTTGATTTTGGCTGAAGAATTATGAAAGTGTGGCCCAACCATCTTTCTGCTTATGGATGGCAATTCCATTACCTGATACTGAGCTCTAAATATTCCTCAACACACAATTGAAGATGTGAGCAAATAATATACTTCTAATTTCTAATTCACTTATAGCCTTTGCCATTTTTGTTCCATTATCAACAACTGATTTTTTTATATGACTACATTCCATGTTATATTCACTATGTTGTTAACTATGTGTAAGACCAAGAAATATCTCCACCACCGATAGTGAAATTCATCATAAACCACGTAGAAGATACCTGATTGTTTCTCTATGTCCAAATATTCAATTATAAGATATAGAAGTAGGGCCGGGCGCGGTGGCTCACGCCTGTAATCCCAGCACTTTGGGAGGCCGAGGCGGGTGGATCACGAGGTCAAGAGATCGAGACCATTCTGGTCAACATGATGAAACCCCGTCTCTACTAAAAATACAAAAAATTAGCTGGGCATGGTGGCACGTGCCTGTAATCCCAGCTACTCAGGAGGCTGAGGCAGGAGAATTGCCTGAACCCAGGAGGCAGAGGTTGCGGTGAGCCGAGATCGCGCCATTGCACTCCAGCCTGAGTAACAAGAGCGAAACTCCGTCTCAAAAAAAAAAAAGATATAGAAGTAGTACACAAAATAATTTTGTGCACAGCTTAGGATAATTTGGAATAACTTTTCAAAACATATTTTCTAGAAAGAAGTTTTAAGAATCATAGTTTTAGCAAATTTTGAAAATCCTTCATCTACTTCAAAAATGGTTGACAGTGTTATGCAATCAATTTTACATCTTTAAGATTTTAGCTTGACTAACTCAAAACTATAAAGACTCTTTTTAAAGTATGCTTATAAAATCTGCTGTTTTGAAGTTTGATGAGCAAGAACAAAATGTGTTTGGGTAATCTCATTTCCAACACTTTTCTATTTTTTTTTCATGCTCTTTGCACCCATTATGTGTGGATCAAAGATGATTGAGCACAGAAGTTGTTACCCATGATTTTAGAGAGTTTCGTCTCCACTTCAATGAATTTAAGTAAGCAAAATTGTCCATCTCTTTGAAATTCATCCTCACAAATGGGAACAATTTTCAGATAACACTTTTTCTAAAAAGGATACATGGCCTAAATATAAATAAATAACAAAAAAAACATCGAAGACAGTCATTAAAGTTTATCTTCGTTAATAATATGAGTGATGGAATACCAAACAGCTCCACAAGAAAGGCTGCCTATCACAAAAGTTATCTCTGGGTTTTCATGGAATCTAATCTTTGCTGTTCTGACTCACGTTGTGATTGATATTTTGACAATCGCTTGCCAGTTCAAAGAGGAGACAGTATTCTTCCTAATGGCATTTAACTAAAGCACCCTTAATCTTCATACCAACACTCAGTCTATTTCCTGAGTTGTATAATTATGTGGAAGTTCTCAGTAATTTTGGGGGGGACTCAAAGGCATGGTGTAATGGATAGAGTGCACCCCCGGGACTGAAGCACTGGTTCAACCCAGCTGCCTGGAATGTTGATGGCAGACAGCTGGCAGCTTACTGTGTGCCAGGCACTGTTTTAAGCCCTTCCTATCCATTAACTCCTTTCATCCTTATGTCTCAACCATGATATAGGTACTGGTATTATTACACCCATTTTACTGATGACAAAACTGAGACATACGGAGACATGGCTAGTAAAGTGGCTGAGCCGGGATTCAAACCTGGGCGGTCTGGCTTCAGAATCTGTGCTCTTAATTACCTTGCTATATATAGTATCATTCTGTTCCTCAAAAACTAAAGCAATATATGCATGTACACAGATAAACATGGATACTATACTGGTTTTTTAGAGCCGTCATAATAAAGCATTATAAACTAAGCAGCTTAAAATGACAGAAATTGTCCAGGCGCAGTGTCTCATGCCTGTAATCCCAGCACTTTGGGAGACTGAAGAGTGGGAGATCACTTGAGGTCAGGCATCGAGACCAGCCTAATCAACACGGTGAGATCCCATCTCTACTATAAGTATATGTATTTATATTTTAGAATACATAAAATTAAAGTATCAAGATCAAAAATAAAATCTTGGATTCCAATCAGCTCTGTCTGGGCTCACAGATGAATGAATGGCAGATATTCTGGTTGGCATCTATTGTGTCATATACCCAGATGCCCAGACTAAGTTTTTTGGGGGGAGTAGGAGGGGCATTAGTGCTTGGACATTCTTGTCAGAGTCACATGGACTGGGTTACTCAAAGGAAAGAGAGGATCTTTTACCAGAGGTAGGAGAAGGAGATGGCAGCTGATGGACTTTCAAAAACTGTAACTAGTTCCGTCTCCTTGAACCACAGGGTAACCTTACCTACTTTTTGCTTAGATGTAAACAGCAGAGCAGCTGAAGGTCCTTCACTCATCAAAGAGAAGGTATGGCCCAAGGCAAAGAGAAATGTAGGGAAACCCTCCCCAAAACATCACACCCATTTTCCCATGCCCTTTGTTCAGAAAATAATGAATTGTGGGAATGAGATCTGTTGACTCCTCATTTCCCCCCAAGACCCAACAAAAATAGGGACTCTGTCTCCACTTCCTACAAGTCCACCAGGGACAAGTTACCATTTGGGGTTATTTAATGGTGTAATGGGGGAATCTGTTGCATTTAAATCAGGAGTGTCCAAGCTTTGGGCTTCCCTGGGCCACACTGGAAGAAGAATTGTCCTGGGCTGCACAAAAAATACATTAACACTAATGATAGCTGATGAGCTTAAAAAAAATTGCAAAAAAACCCCTCATAATCTTTTAAGAAAGTTTGCAAATGTGTGTTGGGCCACATTCAAAGCCATCCTGGGCCACATGAGGCTCAGGGGCTGTGGGTTGGACAAGCCTGATTTAGATCATCTCGTGATTTTGGGCTCTGCCAGTGTGGGGATTATCCCACCTGTAGGGATGATGTGGTGCTCTAGGATTATGTTGGGTCTGGGGTTGATCCCGCACATGGAAGGATTCTCCGGTGGCGCTACGGGATTATCTTGGTTTTAGGGTTGATCCCGCACATGGAAGGATTCTCCGGTGGCGCTACGGGATTACCTTGGTTTTAGGGTTGATCCCGCACATGGAAGGATTCTCCGGTGGCGCTACGGGATTACCTTGGTTTTAGGGTTGATCCCGCACATGGAAGGATTCTCCGGTGGCGCTACGGGATTACCTTGGTTTTAGGGTTGATC
>CM052668.1:36974672-36999231 GCA_028533165.1 Leontopithecus rosalia
TTGGTTTTAGGGTTGATCCCGCACATGGAAGGATTCTCTGCTCTTCTGATGTTCCTCATGACCTGGTGCCGCCTGTTCCATAGTATTAACATGTGAGTCCTTGACTCAGACCTAGTTCAAGGTAGGTGAAGGTGTCTTCCTGTCTAGCAGTTCCTGTTTCAGGAACTTGGGGTGACCTTGTGAAAGGCAGGATGCTTCTCTTTTCCTTTGGAATAGAGGTAATAACGGTGCGACTTGAGTTTCAGCAGGTGATGAGAATGGTGGCCCCTGTGTCTGAGAAGTATGAGAATTACAGCAGCGGGTAGCAGAGTCTGCCAAGGATGGCGGTTGAGCATCCCTTATCCAAAATACTTGATACGGAAAGAGTTTCAGGTTTGATTTCTTTTTTGTATTTTGTAATATTTTCATATATATATAATATCATATATTTGGGGAATGAGACCCAAGTCCAAACACAAAATTCATTGCTTTCACTTCATTTATAAATGCCTTCTATACATAGCCTGAAGATAATTTTATATAATATTTTTGGGCATGAAACAAAATTTTTTGTTTGTTTGTTTGAAGACAGGATCTCACTCTATCAAGCAGGCTGGAGTGCAGTGGCACCGTCGCAGCTCACTGTAGCCCTGACCTCCTGGGCTCACGCAATCCTGCCACCTCAGCCTCCCTAGTAGCTGGGACAACAGGCATGCACCACCATGCCTGGCTAAGTTTAGAACTTTTTATTGTAGAGATGGGACCCCACTATGTTCCCCAGGCTGGTCTCAAATTCTGGGCTCAAGTGATCCTCCTGCCTCAGCCTCCCAAAGGGCTGGAGTACAGGTATGAGCCATTGTCCCCAGCCCCATGAAACAAAGTTTTGACTGAAATCCACCACATGAGATCAAGTGATGGATTGACATTTTTCACTTCTGGCATCATGTTGGTGGTCAAAAAGTTTTTGATTTTGGAGATTCAGATTGGCATTTCAGATTCGAGATTTTTGGATTAGGGATGCTCAACCTGTACTTGTGTGCCAATGTCTGATGGGAATGGTGGCCCCCTGTCTCAGGGAGTGAAGGGAATGATGGATCCTGAGTCCTGGATATTTGTGGAAATTGCAATAGCTGAGTCTTATGTGCTGAGAGATTTAAAGCCCCGCATTTCAGAGAATGAAGGAATCAGTGGTCTCTGTGACTTGCTAACTGATAAAACAGAAAAGAGACCTCATGTTTCAGGAAGTAATGGGAATTATGGTCGCTCTTCCTGGGGGCTTAAGCAAGTCCCAGCCTAATCCACAAGCCATTTATTATTCACTCATCATTATTCATTCAGTGAACAAACATTTTCCTGAGCCCCTGCTCTGAGCCATGCCTGGGTGGAGTGATATTGAGGACACAGAGATGACTCAGACCCAGAGCATGCCCTCAGTAAATTCCCAAAGACAGACCCAGACACAGAAAATCACAACACAACAGGATCAGGGCCAGGACAAGGACTATGCTGCAGTTACTGTCCTAATCTGTCTACAGGGCATCCAAGGTGAACTCAGAGTGATAGTAACTCCAGATCCCAAGTGAGAGCAAGAGGTCTGACAAAGGTTTCTTCTTAGTCATCCAGGACTCTGTGTGCATGACAAGTTTAAATGTACCGAGTGTCAATCCTTAGAAACAGCATATTTTCAGCCGGGTGCCATGGCTCACGCCTGTAATCCCAGCACTTTGGGAGGCCGAGGCAGGTGGATCACCTGCAGTCAGGAGTTGGAGACCAGCGTGGCCAACGTGATGAAACCCCGTCTCTACTAAAAATACAAAAATGAACAGGGTGTGGTGGCGGGCACCTGTAATCCCAGCTACTCAGGAGGCTGAGGCAGAAGAATCACTTGAACCCAGGAGGTGGAGGTTGCAGTGAGCCAAGATTGTGCAATTGGACTCCAGCCTGGGGGACAAGAGCAAGACTTCCCTCTCACAAAAATAAAAGGAATAGCATATTTTCCCAAAGCCAGCCTACCCCAAAGAAGGAGCCAGAGAGGCCTGGGTTTGAATCTCTGGCTCTATCACATACTCCGTGAGCTTGGGCAACTCGCCATTCAGAACCACATCCTATTCAGTATTCCATCCTTGCAACTGGGACGATAATAGTTTCTAATAATAAGGTTCCTGTGTAATCAGTCATATAATGTCTGATTATATGACATATAATGACATTAATGACATATAATGACAACAAATAGTCCAGAAACTGGCTCCAAGTAGTCATTCAATAAAGGGTATCTGGGCCAGGCGTAGTGGCTCACACCTCTAATCCCAGCACTTTGGAAGACTGAGGTGGGCAGATCACGAGGTCAAGAGATCGAGACCATCCTGGCCAACATGATGAAACTCCACTGCTACTAAAAATACCAAAAACAGCCCAGCTACTCGGGAGGCTGAGGCAGAAGAACTGCTTGAACTCAGCAGGCAGAGGCTGCAGTGAGCCGAGATCTCGCTGCTGCACTCCAGCCTGGAGCAAGACTCCGCCTCAAAATCAATCAATCAATCAATAAAACAAAGAGTCTCTATTGTCATTATTACGGTCCAATTGTTAGTAATTATCAACAAATTTTAAAGGATCTGGAAGTAAGCATTAATCGAATATCTGGGTTTAGAGACCTAAAAGCAATGGGCAAAATCACTTTAAAAATCAGCAAATTTGTACCAGGCATGGTGGCTCAGACAAGGCGGGAGGATCAGTTGAGGTCAGAAGTTCAAGACCAGTCTGGCCAGTATGGTGAAACCCCATCTCTACAAAATATACAAAAATTAGCCAGGCCTGGTGGTGCATGCCTGTAGTCCCAGCTACTTGCGGGGCTGAGGTGGGAGAATGGCTTGAACCCGGGAGGCAGAGGTTGCGGTGAGCCGAGACCATGCCACTGCACTCCAGCCTGGGCAACAGAGTGACTCTGCCTCAAAAATAAATAAATAAAAATAATAAAAGTCAGCAAATTTGAATATGCATAAGCATTAGTTTCCATAAAAGAACCTCCCAACCTCTCAATTAATACATTAGGAATAAATATATGAATACAGTGGAATATTATATAGCTATGAAAATGAATGAGGAGGCTCTATAACCCTAGATATGGGAGGATCTTTGAGTATCGTGTTAAAAAAAAAGCAAGGTGCAGAATAATGTCATCCCATCTGGGGACAGATAAGAAGAGGATGGTATATATGTGCATAGATGTACAAAATTCCTCTGGAAAGATACATAAGAAATTAGTGAATATACACTGTCCCCAGAGAGAACTGGGTGGCTGGCGGATAGGGCGGGAGGGAGACACACTGTTGAAAGCCCAGCACTATGCACCCTGAATGTCTGCCCTAAGTATCCCTGGCTCTTCATGTCCACTGAGTTCTCAGATGCCCACAGCATCTCTCCCCTCTAGCCTCTTCTTCCTCCTGGTTCCCCACTGGAAACAGCTCCTGCCCCATCCGTTCCGGGGCCAGAGTCAGGGAGTTGCAGCTTTCCTACCTGTTTCCCTCCCCGCCACCACCCAGCAGTCTCCAGCCATCTCCAGCTCCTCACATTCTTGCCCCACCCCCTCCTCTCTCTCCCAGGTCCTGGCCCCCAAACTGCAGGGAGGGGAGCCTCCTCCCCAGCCTCCACCAGTCTCTCCCCCTGTAGTCCACACATGTCGTCCGGAGGTCTGACTTTCAGATTTGACCCTGTCCCCACCCTTTGATCACGACCTTCCAGGGCTCTGTGTCACCCTCAGAAGACTAAGTTCCCAGCGTGGCCTGCAACTCCCTGAGAAGCTGACCCCGCCCGCTGGCCCCAGCCTCATCTCCTGTGCTCCTTGGCTCCTGGCCTCGGAGGCTCTAGGCAGACTTAAGGGGCTTTGTTGTCCTCCCAGCACCTCCTTGGTTTCCTGCCCTCGGGCCTTCGCTTCAGCCGTACCCTCTGCCTGGAAGGCCTTCAGTGGAGGTCATGCCACAACCACGCCTTCTCTGGAGGTCCTCTCTGCCGGCTGCGGCTGCCAGGATTCCTCCCGCCCTGGGCTCTCACAGTCTCTGTCCTCTCCCTCTGCATACCCTGATCACTCGGGATTGGGACTGTCTGCGGCTGGCTCTGCGTCTTCCATCAGACTGTGAGTTCCATCTGCAAGGGCAGATTCGGGTCTGATTCACCTTCGAGTCCCCAGTGGGTGGGGGTGGGGGGGGGCGGGGAGACCAAAGCTGGTGTTGTGGGGAGTGCTGGGAGAGCAGGAAGGGGGAGAAAGAGAAGGGCAGACCCTGACTGGTTGGGGGAGAGAGGGGAGGAGAAAGCCAGAGACAGGAAGGACAGAGACACAGAGACAGGCAGGGAGGGAGAGAAACAGAAAGAGAAAAGGGAAGAATAAATGGGAGACACAGAAGCGCCACAGGCAGAGGAACAGGATGGAGAGGGCGAAAGGAAGGACAGATGTGTAGAGACAGAAGGGAGGACAGACGGAGACAGAGAGAGGCAGCAAAAGCAACCAAGAATGACATGACCAGAGAGGAGGAGGGAAGGAGGGAGGGAGAGAGAAAAAGAGAGAGAGGAGAGGGAGGGAGGGAGAGAGGGAGCGAGAGAGCACGCAGGGAGCGTGGAGGAGGAGGCACAGGAGAGAAGAGGGAGGGAGGCCAGCGAGGGACAGGACAGGGCGGAGAGGCGGAGAGGACCTAGGGAAAGCCGGGGAGGAGCGAGAGCGGCTGAGGGAGGAGGGCAGGCGAGGCGGGAGCGCCGGCCGCGGCCGCCTCCCGGCCTCTTTTGTCCCTTCCCTCCTCTGCGTCAGGCTCCCCTGGCCCGGCCTCCCCCTCCCGCTCCCTCCTCCGCCCCGCTCCTCCTCCCCGGGGCTGGATGGAATTTTTTCCCCTGGACCGGAGCCAGCTCCGGGGCAGGGCGGGTGGGAAGCCAGGCCGGACTGGGCAGGGCGGTGGGGAGGGGCCGGGGCGGGGGCCCCCTGGGGAGGGGGCTGGTCCGACTGCCGCGCCGCCACCGGGGTCCGGGGAGGGGTAGCCCCGGACCTCAGAGCCGGGGAGGAGTCGCGGGTCCGAGGGAGTCGGGGAGAAGGGAAGGGGGATGGCGGGGACGGCGGGAGGAAGGGGAGCGGCCGCGGGGCGGCGGAGGCGGGGAGAGGATGGAGAGCGCTCGGCGGCGGCGGTGGGGCCCGGCCTGCGGGCCCGGGGCGGTGGAGGAGACCCCTTTCCTGAGACGACGCGGGAGCCGCGGGAGCCGTGAGTCTGCGGAAAGGGAGGTGGCGGGCTGGGGCCTGGACTCCCGGGTCCCTGAGGGAGGAACACCCAGGGGCCTGGATTTCTGGGTTCTTGGAGGAGGAGTTGGGGGTGGGGAGGTGGCTGGGCGCCCAGACTCCTGAATCCATGAAGGAGGGGGCTGGGACCTGGATTCCGGGGTCCACAAGCTGGGGAAGGCTGGGGACACCTCCTGGATTCAGGAGGGAGGACCGAGATGGGGGCTGGGGCGGGTAGGATCGTGGCTGGAGACTAGGGGCGCGATGCCCGAGCCCTCGGGGGAGGTGGAGGAAGATTTGTCTGGCTTTGGAGTGCCTGCGGCAGCGGAGGGGTTAACGTCTGGCTGGAGGGGAGGGGGAGGGGCAGGGATGGGGCTGCGGGGCTTTGAGGGGTCAAGGGTGAGCCGTGCCAATGGGAGGGGGCCGAGGAGGAGGGGCAGGTTGTCTGGGCTGCCAGACAGGCCAGGGTCAGCGGCGGGGGCAGGAGATGTCTGGAGGAGGAGAGGCCCAGCATCCATGCTCCCTCCGGGACCCGGGATTCCAGGTCCCAGACCCCTCCTCCCTCAGACCTGGGAGTCCACCACCCAGTCCCCCACCCATTCCCCCACCCACTTCAAAATCCGAGCCCCCAGCCCCCTTTTTTCCAGGATCCAGGAGTCTGAGCCCCCAGTCTGTTCTCTCAGACCAGGGAATCCACACTCCAGCCCCTAACCCCTTTAAAACCCGAGTTGAGAACCTCAGCCCCTCCTCCCAAGGAGCACGGGCCCCCAACCCTCTGCTCCTCTGGAACCCAAGCGTCTAGGTTCCGGCATCTTTCCCCCTTTGAAGCCTGCAGTTCTGGGGTCCCCCAGGCCCCTCCTCCCCGTAACCCAGGAGTCCCCACCTCCCCTTTAGCCCCAGCTGGAGTCCAGCCCTCCAGGGGTTAAGGGGGCGGGGCCAGCTGGTTGCCATGGTGCCAGACTGTTTGGGTCTGCTCTCTGACCCTTGGGGGCTCCCCAGGGTCCGCAGAGAGGGGGAGGGGGACCTGGGCCTGGGGGAAGTCCGGAGCCTACCCCTTCCCCAAAGCCGGCCTATGGGCCCAGGGGGTTCGCGTTTCCACCAACGCCTTGTCCAGTGACCTTGAACAAGTCCTGACCCCTCCCTGTCGGCCTCAGTTTCCCCAAGGAGACACCGGTTGGCGGGTTGGGGAGATGCTGAGGTCCCGGGAATCTTTGAGATTCTCGGCTTCCCTTCTCCCCGCACCCCCCTCCTCAGGCCCCAGGCAGCCCCGGGGCATGCTGGGAACCCGGGCCTGGGCTCTGGGCCAGGTTGGTGGGGGGGGGCAGGGGCAGCCTCCTCCCTTCCCCTTCCTCCCCACCTTGGCCTGACTCTCGCCCCCGCCGGAGGGTCTGGGAGGTTGGGAAAGAGGGAAGGGGGTAGAGAGCTGGGACCGGGGACCCGTCCCCGGCCCCCGCCTCCCCCTCTCCTTCTCCGCCCCTTTCCCGCCTCTTCTCCCCTTCCTCAGCAGGTCGCTACCCCAGCCCAGGGCCCCTTCTCAAACCACCCCCACCCCACCCCCAGCTCCAGACCTGGCTCGAGCTGCGAGGGGGAGGGAGAGAGGGAAGGAGAAAGAGAGAGAGAAGGGAGGGAGACCCAAAGGGAGAAGGGGGAGGGGAGGAAAGAGAGACCTAGGAGGGAGGACAGGAGAGGGAGAAGGAGAGAAAGGGAGAGAGACAGAGACCGAGGGAGAGCGGGAGACAGAGGTGAGAGATGGGGGGGAGAGGAAGTGCGGAGAGACATCCGAAAAAAGGGGGTGGAGAAGGGTGAGGAAGAGAGGAGAGGGAGTCAGAGACTGAGACAGGGCCCGAGAGAACGAGAGAGACAAAGAGGGGGAACGGGGAGAAGGGAGGATGAAAGACAGGAGGCAGAGGAAAAGAAGGAGAAGGGGGAGAGAGGAGAGAGGCGATGGGGAGAGAGAGAGAAGGAGCGCAGAGCCAGGGAGGGATGCCTGATGCAGGAGGAGGA
This sequence comes from Leontopithecus rosalia, assembly GCA_028533165.1. NCBI lineage: Eukaryota > Metazoa > Chordata > Mammalia > Primates > Cebidae > Leontopithecus > Leontopithecus rosalia. Next base: position 36,981,910 of record CM052668.1, read on the forward strand.
GGCTGGGAACCAGGGAAGGTGGAAAGAAAGAGGGAGAGAGAGAAAAAGGCAGGGCCAGAGAGACATGGACTGTGAGGAAGGAGCAGGAAGGCGAGGCTGGAGCAGGGGCAGCAAGAGCCAGCGGGTCCAGGAGGAGGAGCTGGGCAGGGGAGAGACCCCAGCTGCAGGGGTCTGAGCCCAGGGGTGGGGAGGGTGGGCGCTCGAGGCTGACTTTGGGAGTCTCTTCCCCTCTCTGAGGCTCAGCGCCCTCCTCTGCCTCACCTGCCAAATGGGGATGCTGAGGGCACCTCGATCTCCGGACTGGGAGGTGTCAGGCAGAAGACTGGCGCTCTGGGCCTGGTATGGTGTCAGCGCTGGGGGATTGTGGCCGTCATCCTTAGAACTGACCCAAAAAAGGGAGGAGAGAGGAAAGAGGGACCCAGGGAGGCTTGGATGTTTGCTAGCCCCTGGGCATGGAGTCTGCAGACGGACCGGAGCGTAGGTAGGGCAGGTGTGCCCAAAAGGCCAAATTCCCAGACAAGTGAGGTTCCCTCTGAGCCAGCACCCAGGAAGCCAGGTGCTCTGTCAGGCCATGCCTTCCCCAGGAGTCCTGTCGGGCCGGAGGAGGAGGATCTGGGGCCTGGGACTCCTTCGTCTCTGGGGAGAAGGGGGCTGTGCATCTGGACTCAAGAGTCTGAGGGAGGAAGGGGCTGAGGGCTCGGATTCCAGGAACACTTGGGGAGAAAAGGGTGAAGGGCCCAGACTCCTGGGTTTCTGGCGAGGAGGGGGCTGGGGGTCAGGCCCAGAGGGTCAGGCTGAACTTCTGGGTTCTTTAGGGAGGAGGGGGATGAGGGTCTTGACTCCAGGGTCCCTGATAAGGAAGGGACTGAGGGCCTGGACTCCTGGGTTCCTTGGGGAGGAGGGGCCGGGGGCCCGGACTCCTGGGTCCTGGCACCCACCCGTAGAACCGACCTTGCGGGGCCTTCGCCGCACACAAGCTCGTGTCTGTGGGTCCGTGTCGGGGGCTCACCATCGCGGCTGGGACCTCCCCGGCCCTCCCCCTCCCACTCCCCATCCTCCTAGTCCCTGTCTGTCTGTCTGTCGGGTCTGTCCACCTGCCGCGCCCCCCGGGCTGAGGTAGGAGGTTGTATAGTTGAGGAGGACACCCAAGGAGATCACTATACGACCTCCTAGCTTTCCCCAGGCTGCGCCCTGCACGGGACGGGGCCCGGCGGGGACCCCCAGCCCCACTCGGGGACCCTGAGCCCCACTGGGCTGCCCCAGGGACCCTGGGAGGAGGAGCCGGGCTGTCCTTTCTGTCCTTGTCCCTGCATCCCCTCCCTGCCCTGAATTGTTTTACTTCTGTCTGTCTCTCCATCTCTGCTGCGTCTCTGTGGCTTCTGTGTCTCTTTCACAGTGGATTCTCGGCCTGCCTCTCATTCTGGCTTTCTAGGTCTCTGCCCCTCCCGACATCTTTCTGTGTCTGTTTCTGTCCTTTTTGGTCTTTCTGTCTCTGGCTCTCAGAATGTCTCTGTGCCCATCTCCATCTCTGACCCCCACCCCAGGGCCTGCGGGGCCATGTGGCCAGCCTCTGGGTCCCTGAGACCCTTTAACCTGTGAGGACATCCAGGGTCACAGGTGAGGTTCTTGGGAGCCTGGCGTCTGGCCCAACCACACACCTGGGGAATTGCTGACCTGACCCAGGAGCCCCGACTCCTCACACCCTTCCTCCAGAGCATGACATCTGACCAACTGAAACCTGACCTCTGACCCCAAACCACTGGCCCTTCCCCCACCCTGTGGCGACCTCATAAAGGTTACTAGCATCTCCCCTGGCCTTGAGACCCACAGGATGGCCCTGCTGGCCCTGGTCAGTGCGGTCCCGTCTGCCCTGCTGGCCCTGGCTGTCTTCAGGGTGCCCGCCTGGGCCTGTCTCCTCTGCTTCACCACCTACTCTGAGCGTTTCCGCATCTGCCAGATGTTTGTGGGGATGCAGAGCCCCAAGCTCGAAGAGTGTGAGGAGGCCTTCGTGGCTGCCTTCCAGGGCCTCTCTGACACCGAAATCAGTGAGGAGACCATCCTCCTTCATCAGTGTCCTGGAGAGGTGCAGAGGGAGGGGCAGGAGAGGCCCAGAGGGTCAGGCTGAGGGATAGACAGAGAAATAGTCACACGTGAAAGGCTCAGAGAGCATGAGAACAACAGAGGCTAGGGACAGAGAAACACAGACAAGGGAGGACAGCAGGGCAGTGACTCAGAGAGGGGAGGATGGAGATTCAGACGGGAGGATGGAGACTCAGACGGGAGGATGGAGACTCAGGGTAGGATGGAGACTCAGAGACGGGAGGATAGACACTCAGAGAGGGGAGGATAGAGACTCAGACAGGAGGATGGACAGAGAGGGGAGGAAGGAGACTTAGAAACAGGAAGATAGACACTCAGGGGAGGATGGAGACTCAGACGGGGGAGGATGGACAGTCAGGGGAGGATGGAGACTCAGAGACGGGAGGATAGACACTCAGAGAGGGCAGGATAGAGACTCAGACGGGAGGATGGACAGAGAGGGGAGGAAGGAGACTCAGACGGGAAGATAGACACTCAGGGGAGGATGGAGACTCGGGGAGGATGGACAGTCAGAGAGGGGAGGAAGGAGACTCGGAGATGGGAGGATAGACAGTCATCAGAGAGGGGAGGATGGAGACTCCAGAGCACGGAGAGCCAGAGAGGGGAAGACTTAGACAGGGGAGGATGGAGACTCAGAGAGAAGGGAGGATGAAGAGTCAGAGAGAGGGGAGGATGGAGACTCAGGGGAGGAAGGAGAGTCAGATGGGAGGAAGGAGAGTCAGAGGGGGAAGATGGACACTCGGGAGGATGGAGAGTAAGAGAGGAGGATGGAAACTCGGGAAAATGGAACATCAGAGGGGAAGATGGAGACTCGGGAGGATGGGGAGTCAGACAGGGGAGGATGGAGACTGGATGACAGACTCAGGGGAGGAGGATGGAGACTAGGCAGAGACTAGGGGAAGCAGGATAGAGACTGGTGTTGGGGGAGAGACTCAGGGAAGATGGAGACTCAGAGAGGTGAGGATAGAGCCTGGGAGGGACTCAGGAGGCGTGGGGCAGAGAGTCAGCAAGGGGAGGGCATGGACTTGGGAGGGCAGAGACTCAGAGACAGAATGTTCCCATTAGGGACATGGTGTTTGCGGGGAGCTGCCTCCCCCAGCCCCTGCCCCCTCCTTCACCGCCAGACTATGATGAGAGAAGCCACCTGCATGATGCCTTCACCCAGATGACCCATGGCCTGCAGGAGCTGGCTGCTGCCCAGGGTGAGCGTGTGGGGGTCGGGAGATGGGAAATGCATGTGGGAGGGCCCAGGGCAGAGAAAGGAGGCCCCACAGTCACGCAGTCGTGGGACGGGGAGAGCTCAGCTACTTGACCAAGCGAAGGCTGAAGGCAGCCCTAACAGCCAATGGCTGATGCTGGCGAGTGGGGAAAGGGCGCTGCAGAAATTGCCTAAAGTCCAGATGGGTCGGGTAGGTTCTGACGTGGCCGCATGGCAAACACTCTTACTGGTGATGAAGTTCTGGGTGGGTCACGGCCCCTCTCCTGTCCTCAACTTACCCATCTGTAAAGTGGGACAATCTCCTTGCCCCCTAGGATGGCCACAGAGGTCATTATGGGGTTTGGGGCTGCCTGATGAGGCTGACCTCAGGGAGGGCATCTTCCTCTAGGACAGAATCACACACACAGTCTCTCTGTCTCACACACACACACACACATTCACTCACACTCACACTCATTCACACAGCACTCACACAAACACATGCTTTCACACACTCAGACACACACACACACAGATTTCTTATAAAGTGCTTCCACATTTTTGAGGTGTGAGGCGATTAGAGGGCAGGAAAACAGGAACAGCAGAGTAGATCGTTCAAGTGACAGCAGGGAAGAGAGATGGGGTGTGACTGCCCTGGTGAGACAGGCACACGTGACAGTCTTGAGGTGTGTGGCTGTGTGAAGCGACCTCGGGGCCGGGGGCCACGCGTGGCCAGTGGGCAGCGTTGGCAGTAATCATGCCAGGTCACCACGGCCACAATCCCCATGCCATGCCAGAGCCTGGAACTATGGAAGCTCAGAGTTGCAGGAGAGAGGCCACAGAGCCCCACGCTGTGTAAGAAACTGGCTTCCTCTTAGGTACAGGAGCTCAGGGCTTATTCCCACACCCACAGTCACTCCCTTTGCTTCCTGCTTTGCCCACCAAGCATTTTGTCAAAGATCCCCAAAAGGGGGAGGATCCCACCCACCAGGGGCATCCAGGGCCAGCCTGGAGAAGGCTTCAGCTGTGGCTCCCCCGACCTCCACCCCAAAGGGAGACCCGAGGCCCTAAAGCTCTCTGTGGGCGGGTGGGTGGTTCAGGATTCCAGGAAATGCCCTTTCTCCCCACGTGGGCTGTCTCGTCACAGAAGCTTTTGAAAAGATCAGGAAACTCTGGATCTGGGAGTGGAAGCCTTCTGTGGGGCCGACTGTGGGACAAACTTAGAGGGAAGAGAAAAGAGGCTGGGTGAGGGTCCAGGCCAGAGCGGAGGCCCGAGTCAGGGCTGGGGCTCTGGAGGTGGAGAAGAGGGGCCAGGGCCAGAGAATGAGGTCTGCTGGGCTGTTTGGGGAGGCATAGAGGACAGCGTCTGAGACAGGTCCTGCTCCATGCCTGTTGGGCCATGTGTCATCACTGAAATAAGGAGCCTGAGAGAAAGAGCTGGGGGCAGATTATGAGCTGGGTTAGAGTGTAGTGACTTTGAAAGATCCCAGGGACGTTTAGGAGGCAGCTAGATACCCAGGTGCAGAGTTCAGCGGGAAAGTCAGAGAGTTTTGAGTCTCTGCCCTCAGGGCGCTGGGGAGCCACCGGAGGAATGTGAGCAGTAAAAATAGGGGCAGCTCTGAGTGTAGAAAGAGCCCTCTGGGGTCGTGTGGAGGATGGACCAGAGGGAGAGTCTGGAGGCCAGGAGAAGCTGGTGCAGTACGTTCAATGGTATTTACTGAAGGTGCAAAGCACCTGTCCTCGGGTTGCTTATACTGGGGTGGAGTCTGGGAAGACAGACACTAAACATAATCGATAAAATATCTTACTATCTTAGTATATCAGTTGCTGGTCCCTGCTGTGGAGGAAAACAGAGAAGAGAAGAGAAGAGAAAGGGGTGATCGTTTTATTGTCTTATTTTTTTTGGAGATAGGGTCTCACTTTGTCACCCAGGCTGGAGTGCAGTGGCATGACCATAGGTCACTGCAGCCTCGAACTCCTGGGCTCAAGCGATCTTCCTGCCTCCACCTTCAGAGTAGCTGGCACTACAGGCAGCGTGCCGCCATCTTTGGCTAATTAAATTTGTAATGATGGTGTCTTGCTATGTTGCCTGGGTTGGTCTCGAGCTCCTGGGCTCAAGGGATCTTCCTGCCTCAGCCTCCCAAAGTGCTGGGATTACAGGCATGAATCACCATGTCTTGCTGAGTGATAATTTTAAATAGGTTGGTCAGGGGAGGTGGAAATGACAGGGTCCAGTTGAGACCTGAGCAAGGTGACCGTGACGGCCGCGCAGATAATCTGGGGAGAGAGATTTTTCAGGCCACAGGAAACAGCTAGTGCAAGACCCTGGGGCCCATGGGGCTGGAGTGAAGGTGAAATCTGAGAGAGAGCAAGGGGCCACCTCCCAAAGATCCTCATAGACAGAGGTGGTTCTCAAGCCCCAGCATACATCAGAATCCCCTGGGAGCTTATTAAAAATGCAGATTTCTGTCAAGATCCCAGGTAATGCTGATGATGCTACCCTGGGAACACTCAGAATCACTGCTGTACATCCTTGGAATGACTTCTGTCTTTTGCTCTTCAAATGGGGGAGCTATTGGAGGACTTTACACCAAGACACAGGATCTGACCTGGGGTTTAACAAGATCTCTCTGGCAGCTGTGTGGGGCCTGGGCAAAGGCAGGAAGATTTCCAGTGAGAAGCTGGCTCGTCGTGGGTCACATAGGCCACAGTGGTCCGGGGAGACCAGATGAGGTCCAAACAGGGCAGGGGGGCCACAAGGATTTGACTGTGTGCCAGGCTTGCCCATGCGTGTGAGAGGCTGTATCTGCCATACAGAGAGTCATTCATATGAAGTATCATCCTAAAGGATATCCTCGGCCAGGCGCAGTGGCTTACGCCTGTAATCCCAACACTTTGGGAGGCTGAGGCGGGTGGATCACGAGGTCAGGAGTTCAAGACTAGCCTGGCCAACATGGTGAAACCCTATCTCTACTAAAATACAAAAATTAGCTGGGCGTGGTGGCAGGCGCCTGTAATCCCAGTTTCTCAAGAGACTGAGGCAGAGAATTGCTTGAACCTGGGAAGTGGAAGTTGCAGTGAGCTGAGATCACACCACTGTACTCCAGCCTGGGCGAAGAAGCAAGACTCCATCTCAAAAAGAAACGAAAAGAAAGGATATCCTCTACCAGCCCTGTGAGGCTGGGTTTTATAGCCCCACTTTTCAGATGGGAATACTGGGGCTCCTCTTGACAAGAACAGTAGACCCTGGGATATATCTGGAGATAGACTGGACCAGATATAAGTGGGTGAGGGCAATGGGAAGAAAAGGATGACTTTTGAGTCTCCTCCAGATGGATGAGCAGGGAGTTAGAGGAGCTGACGTAGGCTCACTGCCTCTTGATGATCCCACATGGTCTTGCTTGTGTAGGTGTATATATAATCTAGAGTGGATGACGTGGTATTGACAGCATGCAGCATGCCACATGCAACGATTAGGTATGGAGGCTCTAGAGCCTGACCACCAGGGTCAAATATAGCCATGTGATTTTGGACCACTTCTCTAATCCCCCCATGCCCCAGTTTCCCCACCTCAAACTTGGAGATGACAATCGTTAAGTTTTCCAGTCTTCTCTAACACTCACTACGTGCCAGACACCATTCTACGTGCTTAGAGACATCATGCCACACAATCATTAAATCATAGCCCTCATGGTTCTATGTGGCTGCTAGAGCTCCAGCCATCAAAACAAAGTTTTATGTAATGATTCAGCCTCTCCCAACCCTGCAATACAGACACTGCTCCTGTGATACACACACTGCTATCATCCCCATTTTATGAATGAGGAAACTGAGGAAAAGGAAGGTGGAGTCACTTGGTCATATGGGGAGGAGGGCTTGTGATTGATACTGAGATTGGAAACAGGTATGCTCAAGACAGAAGCGCCAGGACTCAGACCCAGATGTAAGTCAGAGTCGGAGCTCCTGATGATACGCAACTCCTGTAGGGAAGACTTTACAACACCCACCATGCCTCTGTATGGCCCACTTGATAGAACCCAGGCTCCTTGGCCTGTTTGGAACATCCCACTCCATTCGTACTCCCCTGGTGGGTTAGAAACCCACCCGCCACCATGGCTTACTTGGTATATCCCAGTCACCCTTTCCCTGAGTCATGTGCTTTGGCCTATAGACATTCTTTGCATGACCCCTCCAACATCCAGGCCTCTCCCTTGTGCACCCGAGTCTGACCACATGCTCCTGATCATCCTGCCATCTTGAGACCACACTCCTGCTCTGTGGCCAAGGAGAGACCACTAAGTCCTCATCTGGAACCCACTTCTTGGCATGAGTGCCTTCTCTCTCCAAGTGTATATCCAGTGATCATTGTTTCAGCCATTGTTTGTCTCTTGCCAGTATCCTTAGTTCCCTCCCTTTTTGTATGGCTTTACATCACAGAGGAAGCTTTCCCCTGTCCCTGCAATGGCTTAAGTCAATAGGAAGTTTACCTCTCCTATACAAAGTAAGTCTTGAGGTAGGCACTTAAGGTTAGTATGGCACCTCCATTTCTTGGGGACCCAAGCTCCTTCAAGACTTAATATCCCAGGGAATAGGCTTGTCCTCATGGTCCTGTGTGGCTGCTAGAGCTCCAGCCATCAAAACAAACCTTCAGGCAACAGGATGCAAATTTTCAGGCAGCAAATGGATGAGGGAATCAATAAGATGGTGCCACCTTCTCTCTTTTTTTATTTTTGTTTTTGTTTTTTAGAGACAGGGTCTTGCTCTCTTGCCCAGGCTGGAAGTGCAGTGGTGCAATCATAGCTCACTGGGCTCAACCATCCTCCCACCTCAACTTCCTCAGTTAAGACTACAGGCACATGCCATCACACCTGGCTAATTTATAAAAATTTGCTTACCCAGGCTGGTCTCAAACTCCTGCCCTCAAGTGATCCTTTCACCCCAGCTTCCCGATAGCTGGGCTTCCAAGTGCAGTACCACCTCCCTTTTAAGGCCACTTCCTGTGACTCACTTATAACACACCCACTTAAATCCTATGGCTACAGCTTGGCCACATGACCACAACTTCAAGGAAGGCTGCGAGATGAAGCCTCTTATCTGTGTTCTGTGGCTATAGATGCACAGACATTTAGAGGCAATGGACACTCCCCGTGTATTGGTTTGCTAGGACCACCGTAACAAAGTACCATCGACTGGGTGTCTTGAACAACAGAAGTTTCTACCTTCCAGAAGTCTGAGGTCAAGGTTCTGGTGTCAGCAGGCTTGGTTTCTCAGGCCTCTCTCTCTGGCTTGTAGATGCTTTCTTCCTATGTCCCTGCGTGCCTGTCTGTGTCCCAATTTCCTCTTCTCGTAAGGACACCAATCACACCGCATTATGGCCCACCCTAATGACCTCATTTTAACGTAATCACCTCTTTCAGAACCAAGTACAGTCACATTCTGAGGTACTGGGAGTTAAGACGTCAACAAACGAATTTGGGGGTAGGGGCACAATTTAGCCCATAAAATCCTGCCACAATCCTAATTTCCACAAACCACCATGAGATCAAGCCAGCTGTCCACTTTTTTTAATTCCACTGGAAAAAGCCACAAACCCTTACAGCTTGGAGACCATTACAGTGGTCAAAAGACAAGGTCAGGCATGGTGGCTCACACCTGTAACCCCAGCAGTTTGGGAGGCCAAGGTGGGGCGATCACGAGGTCAGGAATTCAAGACCCGCCTGGCCAACATGGTGAAACCCCATCTCTACTAAAAATACAAAAATTAGCCAGGCATTGTGCTGGGTGCCTGTAATCCCAGCTACTGGGGAAGCTCAGGCAGGAGAATCACTTGAACCTGGGAGGTGGAAGTTGCCGTGAGCCAAGATCACGGCACTGTATGTGCTCCAGCCTGGGCAACAGAGCGAGACTCTGTATCAAAACAGAAACACCTACAAACACAAAGAACATCCAAGGGTAAAAGATGTATTCTATAAATATTATAGAAATGAATATAGGCTGGAGACGACAGAGAAGTGGCCGACGTGCGCCCCATTTCAAGTGAGTGGCTGCTACCCATCTCCAGCTAAGTGCTGCCTTATGGAGATCTCTGTTACAGCTCTTCCAACTTTTTAAAAAAGATGCCAGACATTTATGTGACATTCCAAATTTTCTGTGTCAGTGACTGGTTCAAACACTTTCCAGGCCAAATACCACACATCCCAGGGATGAATCTGGGCCATAGGCCACCAGTTGGGGAATTCCAGTTCCAGTTGGATCCTGGAATTCATTTTACAAATACTTAATGAGCACTTCTAAGATTCAGCGCCCTCTCCAGGATTCAGAGGACACGGCGCTAAGGAAGAACATGTTTATTTACTCACAAGACAGACATAAATGACCACCATCTACATGTAAATATATGTAATTGCAGATGGATGAGAGCTAGGAATGAAATGATCACGATGATCGACAAAAACAGGGAACTTGATTACATTTGTGGTGATAGAGGGATGATTACGGACAGAAAAATTTGCTGAAAGCAGACGCCAGCATGTGCAAAGGCCCTGAGGTGCTAGGGAATGTGGTTGTTTTCATAATAAAGGAAATGAGGCCTGGCTCAATGGCTCATGTCTGTAATCCCAGCACTTTGGGAAGCCAAGGTGGGTGGATCACTTGAGGTCAGGAGTTTGAGACCAGCCTGGCCAACATAGTGAAACCCCATCTCTTCTGAAAATACAAAAATTAGCTGGGCATGGTGGCGCACGCCTGTAGTCCTAGCTATTTCGGAGGCTGAAGCCGGAGAATCACTTGAATGTAGGAGGCAGAGATGGCAGTGAGCAGAGATTGCACCAGTGCACGCCAGCCTGGGTAACAGAGTGAGACACTATCTCAAAAAATTAAAATAAAATAAAAAAGGAAATGAAAGGTGGGCCCTAGTGATGGGACAGGGAGGGAGAGGAACTAGGCCGAACCATGTGGGACCTAATAGGCCTTCGTGAGGAATTTGATCCTTATCCACCCCTTCTCCCCTCAACAAGCTACATGCAGGTGATGTCCAGGAGGGCTGCCATCCTGGAGAGGTTCAGGAAGCAGAAGAAAGGAGACTTAGGGACTTGTTAGCCTTCGAGTACACAAGGTGGGAGGAAATGAGAGGAAGGAGCAGAGGATATGGTAATAAGAGAGACGTAGGGGTGGAGAGGAGCTGGGGAAGGGCAGACACCATGACAGTATATCCTGTGAGCTAGCGCCAGCCTAGCCCTAGCAATGCTAGATCAGAAGGCAGGACCAAGCCCTAGGGGAAGGATTTTGCTACACAGGCCGCCCTCCCCTTTCCTCTCCAGGATCCTTTGAGGTTGCCTTCCCTGATGCGGCGGAGAAAATGAAGACAGTCATTACACACCTTAAAGAAGGTAAAACAGACTCCTTATCTCCTCCCCCAGAGACACACAGAATTGGAAAACCCCACTCCTGGCTGGGCATGGTGGCTTATGCCTATAATCCCTGCATTTTGGGAGGCTGAGTTGCAGCAGATCACCTGAGGTCAGGAGTTCAAGACCAGACTGACCAACATGGTGATACCCCGTCTCTTCTAAAAATACAAGAATTAGTCTGGCATGATAGCGCATGCCTGTAATCCCATCTACTCAGGAGGCTGAGGCAGGAAAATCACTTGAGCCCTGGAGGTGAGGTTGCTGTGAGCAGAGATCTTGCCACAGCACTCTATGAAAGGTTTCCTCTCCTACTGATCCCCTTTCCGGGACTACTTCTAGCCCGCCTTCTCAGTGGACTCCAACTGGACTGCTCACCCCCATCAGGCCCTCCAGAAGGCCAGTGTCTCCCCCTGACTCCCAAGTAGAAGGCTGGCAGCGGGCCTGGGCCTGACCCCTCCTAGTGCAAAGCTCAGGCCTGGCCCCGCCTCTAGGTGGAACCCAGCCAGCTTGACCCCGCCCCCAGGTTATGACTGCAGCTTGACCCCGCCCCCTCAGAGCAAAGCATCCAGCCCTATAACATCCGATAGGGGAGCATGGGGTGAGGGGGGTTCTTCCCACGACCTTAAAGTGGTGATGTGTCCTCTCTCTCAACAGCCCAGGCCTGCATCCCTCCCTGCGGTAAGGAGTTCATCTAAAAGTTGGAATTGTCGGGTAAGGGAGGTGGTCGGGGCCGAAATCAGGCGGGTGAAATCGGGTGGGCTTCAAACCCTTAGGAAACCAACAAGAGCCCCGGAGAAAAGGAAGTAAACCAGGTATTGCTCTAAATCCTCATAGAAGGTGGGTGTGAGAGCCGAAGCAAACCAGTAGGAATCCTAGAGGGCAGAGAGGAGTGAGAGGCGGCTAAGGACTGCAGGGACGGCGGGTTTAAGATGCTACCTGGCCAGTGGACCCCGGGGAGCTGTATGGATCTCAAAAGGGCCAAAGGGCCCTGGGCAGGTGAACCCAGACCCAGCGTTCCCACTCCACAGGTCTCCAGGAGTTTGCCCGGCGTTTCCTCTGCAAAGGGTGCTACTCCAGGGTCTGTGACCTCCCGCTGGACTGCCCAGGTGAGGGGCAGGGCCTTGGGGTGTAGGGGACCAACCTGAGAAATGGAACCAGAGCACCACGGCGAGTCCCAGCGAGTGATCCATGCTCTGTCTTCAGTTCAGGATGTGACAGTGACTCGGGGCCACCAGGCTATGTTTTCTTGCATCGTGAACTTCAAGCTGCCAAAGGAGGAGATCACCTATTCCTGGAAGTTTGCAGGAGGAGGTGTGAGTCGGGGCGAAGGCGGCGCAAAGGGTTTAGACGGGCGAGTTAGGTTTCACTATGGGTTGGGGAGTCAGCATGCTGGGGTGAGACTCCGGGAGCTGCGTCGAGACACAGGCAACAGCAAGAGGAGGGCCCCGGGATTTAGGGGAGAGCTCGAAAATCAGAATGCAGGACCAAGGACCTGGCGCAGTGACTCGCTCCTGCAATCCCAGCAATTTGGGAGGCCAAGGCGGGAGGATTGTTTGAGCTCAGGAGTTCGAGACCGGCCTGGGCAACATACGAAGACCCCACTTCTACTAAAAAATTTTACAAACAGCCGGGCGTGGTGATGCACGCCTATAGTCCCAGCCACTTGGGAGGCTGAGTGGGAGGATTGCTGAAGTCCAGGAGTTCGAGGCTGCAGTGAGCTATGATCGCGCCACTGCACTGCAGCCTGGGGGCCAGAACGAGACTTTGTCTGGAAATAAATAAATACATAAATAAATAAATAAATGCAGGTTCTAGGGGCAGGTTGTGCCTAAGGGTTTAGGTAGTGTGGGGAAAGTGCGTTTAGGGCTGGGGAGCAAGTAGAAGGCACGGGGCGGGGTCAAGGCTCAGGGCCCGGACTCAAGGGGGCGTGGTCTGGCTCGGGGGATGGGGCTTGTAGGTTACTTATTGGCAAGCCGAAGTTGAGAAGCTTAAGCCCGCGGGTCCCGCAGCTCCGGACTCAGGACCTGTCCTACTTCCGAGATGTGCCGCGGGCCGAAGGATACCTGGCGCGGATCCGGCCGGCGCAGCTCACGCACCGCGGGACGTTCTCCTGCGAGATCAAGCAAGACCAGCGCCCCCTGGCTCGGCTCTACTTCTTTCTTAACGGTGGGGCGGGGCGCGGCGGCGGGAGCGAGCGGGGCGGGGCGAGGGGCGGGGCTCGTGCCCGTCCGACGTGCGCGCCCCCGCAGTGACGGGTCCGCCCCCGCGCGCGGAGACTGAGCTGCAGGCCACGTTCCGGGAAGTGCTGCGCTGGGCCCCGCGGGATGCCGAGCTGATCGAGCCCTGGAGGCCCAGCCTGGGTGAGCTGCTGGCCAGGCCCGAGGCTCTGACGCCGAGCAACCTGTTCCTGCTTGCAGCCCTCGGGGCCCTCGCATCAGTGTGTGCGACCATGTTGGTGTGGTGAGTGCTCAGGACCCCGGAGTCCCAGCCTCTATCTCCCCGCTTTCTCAGGTCCCACCGAGAGGTCTGGGTTCCCAGCAACCTCCAACCCAGGAGGTCGGGCTCTCAGCCCCTCCTCCGGCAGACCCAGGAGCCCCCCCCAGTCCCCTTCTGCAAATCCAAGAATCCAAGCCCTCAGGCTCCCTCCTCCCTGAGACCCAGAAGCCCAGGCCCCAGGCCCCCCTCCTTCAGAGCCAGGAGTTCAGGTTCCCAGCCCCTCCTCCCTCAGACCCAGGAGTCCAGGTCCCTGGTCCTACCTCAGGCAGACCCAGAAATCCATGCCCCCCAGTCCCCGCCTCCCTCAGATCCAAGAGTCCAGGCCCCCAGACCCCTCCTCCCTCAGACCCAGGAGTTCAGGCCCCAAGGCTCCTTCCTCCCTCAGACCCAGGTTTCCATCTAGGCCCCTAGCCCCTCCTACCTCAGACCCAGGAGTGCAGGCCCCCAAACCCCCTCCTCCCTCAGACCCAGAAGCCCAGGCCTCAGCCCCTCCTCCCTCAGACCCAAGAGTCCAGGCCCCCTGCCCTCCTCCCTCAGACCCCAGAGTCCAGGCCCCCAGCGCCTCCTCCTTCAGACCCAGGAGTCCAGGGTCTGTCCACATTTTCAATCCAGGTGTCCAGGCTTCCAGGACCTAGATTTCTAGCCACCAGCCCTTCCTGTTACCCATGTACCTTTGTTTCCCCAGGATGTTCTTTGAATGGTACTGCAGTGGCAGCTAGCAAAGGTATCTCTTTCCTCCTTCCCTATCCTATTTCCATCCTGAAAATAAAGAATATATTTCAACTCTGGATTGTTTCGTCTCTGAAGGTAGTCACTACTAACTCAGGTAGGAGGAGGTGCAGCAAGCCCACACATGCCCAGATCAGTACGGCCCCCATAATGACAGTGATAGGCATAGGTATCACAGGGCAGGTTTCTGCACTGAGGGTTTAGGTGGAAACCCAGATGCCCCCTTCAGATTACCGGTTGTCTCCTTGACACTTCCACCTGCAGAAGGTACCCCAAATAGAGACCTTGATGTTGTCCTCAGAGGCTCTTTCTCCCCAAGGCTTTCTTCCTACCAGAAAGAGCACCACCATCCACCTAGCAGTTCAAACCAGAAACCTAGGAATCTGATTTCTCCTCCACTTCAAACTCATTTCATATCCAACTCTCAGACTTTTTAACTTCTAAATATCTCCTGAAGCTGCCTTCTCTGTGGTCTCTGTCACCCCAACCTCATGTCTGGATCACGGACCAGCCCCCCTGCCTCTCCTTGGCCTCTCCCTACTATAGCCCATTCTCTACATACCAGCAGGACTTGTTTTATTTTATTTTATTTTATTTTGGAAACAGGATCTCCATGGCCCAGGCTGGAGTGCAGGGGCGGGATGTCAGCTCACTGCAACCTCTGCCTCCCTGGTTCACGTGATTTCTCCCACCTCAGCCTCCCAAGTAGCTAGGATTACAGGTATGCGCCGCCATGCCTATATTTTTAGTAGAGATGGGGTTTCACCGTGTTGGCCAGTCTGGTCTCGAACTTCTGACCTCAAGTGATCCACCTGCCTCGGCCTCCCAAAGTGCTGAGATTACGGGCATGAACCACCCACACCTGGTCGAAATGTACACTTTGAATGGGTGAACTCTGTGGGGGAGATTGGAGACAAATATGGACAAGTGTCCCAAAGAAATTTGCTATTAACAGAAAGAAATGGAACAGTAGTTTATGGGGAAGCTGAGGTCAAGAGAGGGGGGGTCTTAAAAATTGGAGAGTGACTGTATGTTTGGATGCTGGTGGAAATGGGTCAAGGGGAAAGGAGGATTGATGATCGGGTGGAAAGAACTGCTGGAGTGAAGTCTTTGAGCAGACAAAGAGGTCATAGGGTCTGTTGCCCTAATGGAAGAGGTTGGCATTGGCTTGGAGCACAGACAAGTCATCCTCCACAATAGGAAGAAGGTGAGTGTATGGGCATAGGGCAAGTGAGTGGGAAGACCTGGAGATGGGGACTCCAACAGGTTTTCATTTTTAACCCCTATTTTCTCAGTGAGACAGGAAGCCAGCTAAGAGGCTAGGGGAGGAGGTGCTTGAGGTTTGAGGAGAAAAGGGATGAGTCCTTCTGAGCAGGTGGACTAGAGAGAAAAGCACCATCTGCAGTGCCTGACAGTGTCGGCAGGCAGTGACAGGTGCTTCGTAAGTACCAGTGCATGAGTTGTGATGTAACCCTCACACCAACCCTGCCCCGTGGGATTAATAATCCCTGTTCTCAAAAGAGGGAACCCAAGGAAGGAGAGCTTCTTGTCCAGGTTCAAATGGCGAGCACCCAACATTGAGCCCAGCGCTCCCAATTCTCAATCATCCAATCCCCTCAGTTCTCAAAAAAGGAGGCGGCTCAGGGAAAATAAATAAGTCTTTATTACACCCTCATCACACCGTAGAAATGGAGATTAAGTAAGAACAGGAGAAAGCAGGGCCCTTTCCCCTCCACTCCTCAAATCCCACATCCTGATCAATAAATACCCCTCCCTAGAGACCCAGAAGTCCCAGTCCCAATGTAGTCCAGACTGAAGAATCTTGGGCTGACCCCCTCGTTCTGCAGAGGAGGGAAACAGGCCCAGAGAACCACCCAGCTAGTTCGTGGCTTGGGGGCCCTGCAGGTGGTCTCTGGCCTCCCCTGAAGACCCTGGAAAGGCATCCGTGTGGCTGGACTCACACCTGGACGCGGTAGCCCCCGGCTCGCCGCCGGCAAAGCCTCCGCACGCCCACCCAGTACAGCGTCAACATGACCACCCAGTAGCCCACGTAGGCGCTGGCCCCCGCGGCCAGGTGGTAGGCCTCGGCTGCGCGGGAAGGGCCGCTCCAGTCGGCCCTGGCCTCCTGTGCCACGCTGCGGATCAGGCCCCCAAGCAGCAGCAGCGCCCAGAGCGCCAGGGGCAGCAGAGGGACGTAGTTAGCGGCCAGCTTCCTCCGGCCCGAGGTGCCCCAGCCACTCTGGTTCATGGTGACCAGCGCCAGGAACTTGGCGGGCAGGAGGCCACACATGTACAGGGGCGCGTAGAGCGACAGCAGCACCATGCGCAGGCAGCCCCGCAGCCAAGCCGCGAAGGCCGCCTTGGCCAGCGCCACGCCCTGCACGCACAGCAGCACCCACAGCAGCGCCCACGGGCGGCCCGCATAGAACAGACGCAGCACGGTGGTCGCCACAAAGAAGGGGAACAGGCCCGAGACCACCGCCTCGTAGGTCATCCACGCGTGATGCCGGTGCCACCAGAGCGCATTGTACAGCCACTCGCGGAAGTACGACTTGGACCAGCGCGTCTGCTGGCTCAGCCAGCGCAGGAAGGACGAGGGCGTCTCTGAGTAGCAGCGGGACCTGGAGGTGTACCTGCACCAGGGCGGGGAATGAGGGCATCATTGTGTGCTCCCTGGAGCCTGGGCAGGATTCTGGGGGCAGAAATGGCCACTGTGGATGGCCACTGGGGGCGAGTTTCTTAAGCTCTCTAGGCCTCAGCGTTCTCGTGTGTAGACTAGGGTCCACAATGGTTCCTAGGCCTGGACATAGTTCCTCACTCCTGTAATCCCAGCACTTTGGGAGGCTGAGGCATAAGGAGTTCAAGACCAGCCTGGGCAACATAGCAAGACCCTGTGTCTACTAAATAAACAAATAAATATATAAGCACCAATGGGCGGGGTACAATGGCTCATGCCTGTAATCCCAACACTTCGGGAGGCTGAGGTGGGGAAATCGCTTGAAGCTAAGAGTTCAAGATCAGCCTAGGCAACATAGTGAGACCCTATCTCTAAAAAAAATAAGAATAAAAATAAATAGCCAGGCATTTTTGGTTTTGATTTTCTTTTTTTTGTTTGTTTGTTTGTTTTTTTTTGAGACGGAGTTTCGCTCTTGTTACCCAGGCTGGAGTGCAATGGCGCGATCTCGGCTCATCGCAACCTCCGCCTCCTGGGTTCATTCAGGCAATTCTCCCGCCTCAGCCTCCCGAGTAGCTGGGATTACAGGCACGCGCCACCGGGCCCAGCTAATTTTTTTTATCTTTAGTAGAGACGGGGTTTCACTATGTTGACCAGGATGGTCTCGATCTGTTGACCTCGTGATCCACCCGCCTCGGCCTCCCAAAGTGCTGGGA
>CM052668.1:37005675-37019667 GCA_028533165.1 Leontopithecus rosalia
TCCACTTTAAATACACAAAATACACATTCTCCACTTTCAACACACAAAATATTGATCAGTCATTATTAATAACCATTCTTAGAATTAAGCAATATTCCTGTTCTCTCTCCCTCTTTTTCTTCCTCTTTCTTCCTCTCTTTCTCTCCTTTTTTTCCTAAAAAAAAAAAAATTGTAGAGATGAAGTCTCACCACATTGCCAGCCCAGTCTTGAACTCATGGGCTCAAGCAATCCTCCTGCTTCAGCCTCCCAAGTGGCTGGGACTATGGGTGAGAGACATCTCACCAGATTTCTAAATTTTTATTTTTTAGACAGGGTCTAGGTCTGTCACCTGGGCTGGATTACAGTGGTGTGATCATAGCTCACTGCAATCTGGAACTCCTGGGCTCAAGTGATCCTCCTGCTTCAGCCTCCCTAGTAGCTGGGACCATAGGTGTGCACCCCCACACCCTGCTCACTTTTTAATATTTTGTAATGACGGGGTCTTATTGTGTTGCCCAGGCTGGCCTCAAATTCCTGGGCTCAAGCAGTCCTCCGACCGTAGCCTCCCAAAGTGCTGACATTACAGGCATGAGCCGCTATGCTTGGCTGCTTCTGGTGCAGAACACCGACCATCTTTGGTGATTTGCTGACAAGCATTCCTTGGCTTGTGGAAGCATTACCGCAACCTCTGACTTCCTCATCACATGGTGTTCTTTCTGTGTGTGCATCTGCGTCCAGATCTCCCTTTTCCATAAGGACACCAGTCATATTGGATTATGGCTCCACCCTAGTCCAGTATGACCTCACCTTAACTTAAATAATTACATCTGCCATGATCCAGTATCCAAATAAGGACACGTTCTGAGGAGCTGGGGGTTAGGACTTCAACATAGGAATGGAGGGTGTGGAGAGGACAAAATGCCATCCCTAACACCGAGGAATGGCGAGGGTGGCAGCTGCCACCGGGAGCTAGGAGAGAGGCGTGGAAGAGATTCTCCCCCAGAGCCTCCAAAAGCAGCCAACCCTGCCAACACTTTGATTTCAGACTTCTGGCCTCCAGTGCTGTGAGATAATCCATTTCTGTGGTTTTGAAGCCACTTGGTTTGTGGTAATGAGTTACAGCACCCTAGCAAACTAACATGCCAGCCCAGTGCAGGACACACGTGAGCGCGTGATGAACAAGCTGCCCTCTGTGCCCTAGAGAAGCTCACGGGGACCCTGCGTGCTCTTCCAAGGTGCCTGGGACCAGAGCAGATCACTAGAGAGTGTTTGCTCTCCCCTAACCCCAGGTTCGGGGACTTCAGAGTAATACCTACTAAATGACCCCCTACAGCTGCTGCTTGACAAAAGGGCGTGCAAGCTGGGAAAAGACTGTGAGGATGGGATAGGGTGGGTCATACAGGAAGTGTCACGTCAGTGTGAGTGCAGAAGACAGAGACTAAGCAACCCTGTCTCCAGCAAGTGGAAATGGTCTTTAGGTTGATGGTGGCCGTTATATATGTGTTTTTATTTTATTTTGAGACAGGGTCTTGCTCTTATCACCCAGGCTAGAGTTCATTGGCACGATCACAACTCACTGCAGCCTCGACCTCCCATTCTCAGCCTCGATCCTCCTGCCTAAGCCTCCTGAGTAGCTGGGACTGCACATATGCACCACAAAGCCTGGCTGATTTTTTTTTTTTTTTCGGTAGAGACACTGTTTCGCCATGTTGCCCAGGCTGGTCTGGAACTCCTGGGCTCAAGTGATCCGCCTGCTTTGGCCTCAAGTGCTGGGGTTGCAGGTGTGAGACACCGTGCCTGGCCAGCCATGATACAGATGCTCAGGTCTGTGCTTCCCATCTCATCTTCATAAGCTCCAACCAAAAGCCTCCCTCAGGTAGCTATTACTGCTCCCATGTTAAAGAAGAGGAAACCGGCATTCAGCAAAGGACGTGGGCTGGGCGCGGTGGCTCACGCCTGTAATCTCAGCACTTTGGGAGGCTGAGGCAGGCAGATCACCTGAGGTTGGGAGTTCGAGACCAGCCTGACCACCATGGAGAAACCCCATCTCTACCAAAAATACAAAAAAATAACCGGGCATGGTGGCATGTGCCTGTAGTCCCAGCTACTTGGAAGGCTGAGGCAGGAGAATCGCTTGAACCTGGGAGGCAGAGGTTGCACTGAGCCAAGATCACTCCATTGCATTCCAGTCTGGGCAACAAGAGTAAACTCCACCTCAAAAACAAAAGCAAAAACAAAAACAAAAAAACAGAGGGAAATGACTTGTCTGAGGTCACACAAGTAGTAACGACCGGGATCTGAACACGACTAATACAGGGTCCAAAGTACGTGTGCTTTCTGCATGGTGAGGTGCTCATACATGTTTAACAACTGGCTCTCCAAGGGGAGCCATGTATGTCTGTGTATAAACACATGTTCACAAAACTTCTATAGTTCTACTGATTATAAAGGTTATGTACCGCACGGTTTTCAAAGAAAAGGAATAAAATCTACAATCCTCTTTACTGTAAATGCTATGCAATTATAACTTCAGGGTGACTTGCTAATTCTTTTTTTTTTTTTTTTTTGAGATGGAGTTTCACTCTTGTTACCCAGGCTGGAGTGCAATGGCGCGATCTCGGCTCACCGCAACCTCCGCCTCCTGGGTTCAGGCAATTCTCCTGCCTCAGCCTCCCGAGTAGCTGGGATTACAGGCACGCGCCACCATGCCCAGCTAATTTTTTGTATTTTTAATAGAGACGGGGTTCACCATGTTGACCAGGATGGCCTCGATCTCTTGACCTCGTGATCCACCCGCCTCGGCCTCCCAAAGTGCTGGGATTACAGGCGTGAGCCACCGCACCTGGCCTGTGACTTGCTATTTCTTGCAAAATCCAGTACCAGTTTTTATTTCATTTTTTAGGTTTTATGTTTTTGAGATGGAGTCTTGCTCTGTCACCCAGGCTGGAGTGCAATGGCACAATCTTGGCTCACTGCAACCTCCGCCTCCCAAGTTCAAGTGATTCTCTTGACTTAGCCTCCTGAGTAGCTGAGATTAGAGGTGCACAACACCATGCCCAGCTAATTTTTGTATTTTTAGTAAAGATGGAGTTTCACCATGTTGGCCAGGCTGGTCTCAAACTTCTGACCTCAGGTTATCTGCCTGCCTCAGCCTCCCAATGTGCTGGGATTACAGGTGTGAGCCACCACACCCAACCCAATATTAACATTTAAATGGATAGGTTTAGTAACACAGTTTACCCTCTCTATGGTGGGTGAGCTACACGCAATCAGTTGAAGGCCTAAATAGACCAAAAAGGCTGGCCCTCCTATGAATAGAAGGAATTCCTCCTTCTGTAAATTCCTGCCTGACAACCTTTAAGCTGGGACATGAGGGGTTTTTTCCTGCTTTGGGACATAAAATTAAAACATTAGCGCTTTGTGAGTCTCAAGGCTGCCAGCCTTTGGACTGGAACAACACCATTGTCTCTGCTGATTCTCAGCCCTTCACACTAGGACTGGGACTCACCACCAGCACTCCTGGGTCTCCAGCTCTCTTTAACGAAATCATTTTGGTGTGTACCTTTTCCTTGAGGGGATATTACTGACACAGAAAAAGTAACTGATTTCCCCCAGATCACAGAGCTTATAAGAGATGAGCTCTGGATTCCAATCCAGTTGACTTGATAGGATGGTCTGTGTCCAAATTCTGACAGAGGGATTTTTTTTCCCCATAGAGGCACTATTCAAGGGTAAGCTGGATATTGCCAGGATTTGAGAGAAGGCAGGGGCTATCATTTATTCTCGTTCTTTGACCACATCACAGACCACTGCCTCTCCTCTGTTTGCTGGTTCATGCAAGACCAGGAGCTCCCCCAGTAAGTGGCCTGAAGGGTAATACCCATCCCCCACAAGCCATGTCTCTCCCCCATTCTCTTGCTCAGCCTCAAGCCACAGGAACCACCCTGTGGTTGATTCATTCTGACATTTCTTATGGATACCTTAGAAATGGATAGTTGAGTTGTGAGTTGTAGAGACTCAGTCAAGCTGGCTTCAGTTAAATCTCCTTGCTGGCAGAACACAAGGGAATTTAAAGGAAGTTCAACTGCAGCCAGTATGTCTAGACCTTAGAGGAACCGGAACATTATCTGGTAGCTTCTCTCCGCCCCATGCAATCTGGGGCTTCATCATCTTTCACTTCTTCTCTGCTCAAATCCTCTGCTCCGTTTTCTCTCTGTGACTCTTTCTAGCAAATGATCCAACCCGATGGTGTCCGGGGGATTCTGGAAATTTGCATCTGATATCAGAAGCAAGGGTGGTCTTTATGAAGGCCGTGCCCTCTAACTTTGTAGCAGGTTCCTATTTTACTGTACTCTCCTTCTGGGGCTCACTTTCTCCATCTGTCAACACAGGAAGAAGAACTCCGCTGACTTCATGGAGCTGGTGACCTAAGGGGTTTCCCGGATTTGCAAGCATCCTGGGTAGTTATAAACGAGGTACAGAAGCAAAAGGTTTAGTTAAACCATCATTTATTGAAGGCTTTTGTTGGCAATGGGAAGACAAGGATCACACTATGCCCTCTGGAAGCTCTGGGGTCAGTGGCATAGATTAAATACATGCATTGGATGCTGATGAGCAAGGCTTGCAGAGCTTTGTGGGGGTTGTGCAGAGAAAAACATCATGGGAGTCCAGAGAAGAGCTAGATTCCCAAGGACCACATCACGTCATCAAAACTCAGGAGTCTCCCCTTGCTCTGGAGTGAAATTCAGCTTTCATCGCCCAGCCCCTCACCCAAAGACAAGTTCTCCTGTAGGTGGACTCTGGACCCTCCAGGCTTCTCCTTCCTCTCTCTTCTTTCTGTTGATTCTCTCTCCTTTTCTCCTCTGTTTCTTGTTTATAATAAAATGATAGTGTCTGTAATGGCAACTAAATGATTGCTGCAAGAGCAGGCACCAGAAATCTTCGCAAGGATGCTGTCACTGATAAATGACTTGAGTTGGGAAAGGAGACCTGAGGGATAAAGAGTCAGAGTCAGCCGGGTGCGCTGGCTCATGTCTGTCATCCCAGCACTTTGGGACGCTGAGGTGGGTGGATCACTTGAGGTCAAGGAGTTCGAGACCAGCCTGGCCACCTGTCAAAACCTCGTCTCTACTGAAAATGCAAAAATTAGCCAGGCATGATGGTGCATGCCTGTAATCCCAGCTACCCAAAAGGCTGAGGCAGGAGAACTGCTTGAACTTGGGGGGTGGAGGATACAGTGAGCTGAGATTATGACATTGCACTCCAGCCTGGGCAGCAGAGGGGGACTTCATCTCAAAAAAAAAAAAAAAAAAAAGAGAGAGAGAGAGTCAAAGGAAAGATGGCTAAATTACTCTGGATTGTTAAAAAAGAAAAAAAAAGCAGAAATCTGGAGGTGAGGAGATAAGAGGGAGGGTGGACTTTTAAAAGAGTGTCTCAAGTTCAACTGGAAGCTCATGTTTGTCAATTGCTGGCCAGCCGAATATTCCCACACTGCCAAGCTTCTGTAAAATGTGTTCCACATTTAAATACCTTTTAAGGTAGCTTTTCAGGAAATTGAGGGAAATGTGTCAGTTCCTCTCTGGGTTAATTTCATTCAGGGCGCCAACCACCAGACATGGTGTGAATTGGACTAATTCAGTTGAAGCAAGACTTAGAGTCAGAGGTGAAAACAGGCCCTGGGGGTCCTGCCTTGTGGGGAGGACAATCTCTTTCTCAAAATTTATGATACAAAAGATTAGGCAATCAGGTAGATAGATCTCAAGGGATGAGGGGTCTTCAGCTGACATCTAAATAACTTAATATTTTTACTCATTTGTTGACCAGTAAAGGCTGAGGGCTTTATATAAAGTATCTTTTTGTATATCTTGTCTGATGTAAGCCGCACTGTTTCACACTTCTCCCTCCTCCTTCATTTACCTGGGATGACTACCGAATTGATTTTTCACGGCAGGACACTTGTCCGAATGGAAGCAGGCACTACTAATCGTTATGCGGAATGATGGGTGTCATTCACTACTGATTAATTCAGGACTCATCACGGGCATCATTGAGGCCCATTTCAGGCAAACCAGGATGCAGATGACAGCTTCTTCCTACCATTTCCCATCTCTGACCACCCGAGGCTGAGGTCCAAAATCAAAACAAGAAATCAATAATAAACTCGTATCTGTTTATTCTCCCCAAATTAGGGGACACAAAGGCTTTTTTCGTGATGAGTGAGTAACCCTAAAATAAGCAGGAAATACCTGTGGCTCAGCCTAACTCAAGGTGAGACTAAGTTGAAACTGGGAGATCAAAGGGATCTCCCAGCTCCCTCCCCACTCTGCCTGTAACTCCACCTCTACAGAAGGTGAGGTAGAATTGGTAGCTGTGTCACTGGTCTGCTCAGAGTCCTCGGTCAGGGCCCTCTCCAGACTGGTGAGCAGGGAGTGGATCAGTCTCTCCCGGAAGTCCTGGCCCATGAAGACGCAGAGCATCGGGCTGAGGCAGCTATTGAGGAACGCCAGGGAACTTGTCACATCCCTCGAAATTGTCATTGCTTTGTTCATGCCAAACAGTAATAACTCAGGGATTCTGATGGTGACTGTGAGGGCCACCACCTGATACAGGACCCAGCAGAGAAAAAAGGCAGCTGCGACAAAGGAGAGGACTCGCAGGGGCGACTGGACTTAATCAAGCCTTCCTTGTGGATCTTGGTGGCAATAAGCCCATGGCTGACAGCGATGATGGACATGGGTGCGCTGAAGCCGATGATGAACCGGATGATGCCTCTCACCATCAACGTGGCGACGGCCACCTTCACAGCCTCTCTTCATGGTCATCGGTCCAGGGTGAAAAGTCACAAGTGCAGGCTACTGTCCCTGGCCCCAGTCTAGCAGGTATTGTCGTCACACAAATGATAACTGGCCATGTGGGGAGCAGAGCCAGCATCCAGGGCCCGATGATCACCTTCCTGGCCATGCTCACAGTGTGATGGTTCTGGGACCAGGTTGGATGCAAGACACGAACACAGCAGTCCAGGGCAATGAGGGAGATCATCCAAACAAGCTGACGTCTGCTGTGGCATAAATGAATTTGCACAGGAAACAACCGAAAGGCCAGTGTCCTCCCGTGGCCTCCGATGCCGTGGGGAATGGCAAAGTGCAGGTAAAACAGAAGTCAGCCACGGCCAGTTTCAGGTAAATGATGGTGGTGACTGTGTGTGTCATCTGGAACCCAGGCACCCAGACCACAAGCCCGTTGCCCACGACCCCAAGGACAAAGGTGACTGCAAATACCAGATAAGAGAAGATATCCAGGACAAGTTAGCCAGCAGATACCGCAGGTGTCCCTCCAGAGATGTTCATGGGGAGAGAAGAATTGGTCCCCTTCTTGTCCACTCCTGAAATAGTGCAGCCGTGGTCATTCCTCAGTTACGAACCTCCACACCGTTTCCCCACCCCCTCATTTCTACCCCTGCCAGTGTTCCCACCCATAGCTTTCTCACCTTCCCCTAGAGCTTCCGCTCCAGCCAGAAAAATCCTCATCCCTATCCCTTACCCAGGCCCACATCTGTACATTGGCAATCTTTTATTGTACCTGTTGGGCAAGGCTACATCATTTGTTTGTTTGTTTGTTTGTTTTTGTTTTGAGACAGAATCTTGCTCTGTCACCCAGGCTGGAGTACAGTGGCATGATCTCTCACTGCAACTTCCACCTCCCAGGTTCAAGCAATTCTCCTGCCTTAGACTCCCGAGTATCTGGGACTACAGGTGTGCACAACCACACCTGGCCAGTTTTTGTGTATTTAGTAGGGGTGGGTTTTTTCCATGTTAGCCCGGCTGGTCTTGAACTTCTGACCTCAGTGATCCATTCGCCTTGGCTTCCCGAAGTGCTGGGATGACAGACGTGAGCCATGGCGAGTGGCCAAGATTGCGTCTTATGGCACATCCCCACAATCGCTGACATGCAAACCCCAACCAGGGAGACGAAATGGCTAAGGATTAAATGGCTGTTGACCTCCAGCAGGAGAATATGGGACCAAAGATATATAGAGAAAACATGCATCAAACAAAAATGTTCACTGAGACACTCCTCACGATGGCCAAAGGTAGAAACAATCCAGATGTCCATCAGCAGATGAATGGGTAAACAAAATGTGGTCCATCCATCCAATGGAACGTTATTCAGCCATAAGAAAGAATGAGGCACTGACATATGCTGCAGTTTGGATGAACCTTGAAAACAGTAGGCTAAACAAAAGAGGGCTGGATGTGGTGGCTCACGCCGTAATCCCAGCACTTTGGGAAGCTGAGGTGGGACGATCACTTGAGCCCAGGAGTTCGTGATCAGCCTGAGACACATAGTAACATCCTCATCTCTACACACACACACACACACACACACACACACACACACACATGCACTGGCTGGGTGCAGTGGTTCACACCTGTAATCCCAGCACTTTGGGAGGCTGAGGTGGGCGAATCACAAGGTCAGGAGATCAAGGCCATCCTGGCCAACATGGTGAAACCCTGTCTCTACTAAAAATACAAAAAAGTAGCTGGGTGTGGTGGCACGTGCCTGTAGTCCCAGCTACTCAGGAGGCTGAGGCAGGAGAATCGCTTGAACCTGGGATGCAGAGGTTGCAGTGAGCCGAGATCATACACTTCAGCCTGGTGACAGAGCGAGACTCCATCTCAAAAAAAAAAAAATTAAAATCAACTGAATGTGATGGCACACACCTGTAGTCCTAGTTATTCACACCTATAATCCTAGCTACTCACACCTTGACCTCAGGTGATCCTAGCCACACACACCTGTAGTCCTAGCTACTGAGATGGGAGGATCCCTTGAGCCCAGGAATTCAAGGTTAATAGTGAGCTATGATTGAGCCACTACACCCCAGCCTGGGCAACAGAGCAAGACCCTGTCTCTAAAATGAAACAATAAGGAAAGGGAAGGATGGAACAGAGAAAGGGAGAGAAGGGAGGGAAAGGAAGGAAGGCAAGAAAGGGAGGGAAGAGAGGGAAGGGAGGGAGGAAGGAAGGAAGGGAGGGAGGGAAAGGAGGGAAGGGAGGGAAGAAGGAAGGAAGGGAGGGAAGGGAAGGAAAGGAGGGAAGGGAGGAAAGGAGGAAGGGAAGGAAGGGAGGAAGGGAAGGAAAGGAAGGAAGGGAAGGATGGAAGAGAGAAAGGGAGGGAAGGAAGGGAAGGGAGGGAAGAGAGGGAAGAGAGGAAGGAAGGAAGGGAGGGAAGGGAGGAAGGGAAGAAGGGAGGGAGGAAGAAAAACTCATATATTGTATGATTGCGGGTGTATGAAATATCCTGAGTAGCCCAACTCCCAGAGACCAAGTGCAGATTCTTGGTTGCCAGGGACTGGGGAAAGTAGAAAGTGGGGAATTATTGCTTAACATATATGCAGTTTTTAATTGGTGTGATAAAAAGTTCTGGAACTAGATAATGGTTATGGTTGCAACACGTTATAGGTGTGTTTAATGTCATTGAATTGCACATTTTAAATGGTTAACGTTTTTTGGGGTTTGAGATGCAGCCTGGTTCTCTCGCCCAGACTGGAGAGCAGTGGTGCAATCTCAGCTCACTGCAACCTCTGCCTCCCATGTTCAAGTGGTTCTCCTGCCTCAGCCTCCCCAGTAGCTGAGATTACAGGCACTCACCACCACACCCGGCTAATTTTTATATTTTTGTACAGACAGGGTTTCACCATGTTGTCCAGGTTGGTCTCGAACTCCTTGACCTCAGGTGATCTGCCCACCTCTGCCTCCCTCGGCTGAGATTACAGGCATGAGCCACTGTGCCCGGCCTAAAATGGTTAACTTTTTGTTACATGTATTTTACCATTAATTTAATAGAGAAAAACTAACAGTGTATGACATCAGAAAATCGGTGGGAGACAGCTTCACTGACCTACTGTCAGACAAGTGAGGACCAAGGCTTTCTCTCACCCATGATTCTCCACCTAAGAACTATAAGCCCTGTAATCCCAGCACTTTGGGAGGCCGAGACGGGTGGATCTCGAGGTCAAGAGATCGAGACCATTCTGGTCAACATGGTGAAACTCCGTCTCTACTAAAAATACAAAAAATTAGCTGGGCATGGTGGCGCGTGCCTGTAATCCCAGCTACTCAGGAGGCTGAGGCAGGAGAATCGCCTGAACCCAGGAGGCGGAGGTTGCGGTGAGCCGAGATTGTGCCATTGCACTCCAGCCTGGGTAACAAGAGCGAAACTCCGTCTCAAAAAAAAAAAACCAAAACTATAAGCTATGCAACTTCTCCACTCCAAAGTCTGCTCCGTCTCTCTCATTAAGGTCATGAAATCTGCCTTTCTTCTGTCATTGTGGGAGGCAAGGCATAATATTCGGTTAGTTTTACAAGACAGGTCAAATGGGTCCATGAGTGATAATAAACAATGTGTAAGAAAGTGCTATGTCCAATGGATTCTTCGGGAGAAGAAATCAGAACAACAGACTCCGTTTTCACTCTTGCCTCTGGGGTGACCTTGGCCAGATGGATGGGAGGTGCTTCTCCATTCACTGGATGGGCTCAGCACTCTTGGGGATGAAGAAGACCGTGATAGCAGTCATAGTCCCAATATGTATTGGGTATGACATTTCACTAGGTCAGGTATGCAAAGTGAATGTCAGGCTCTTGCCAAGAGCTGGTCTTCTCTTCTAATGCCTGCAGCAGCCTCCCTCAAAATTGTTACTATGAGGGTGAAATGGGTTAAAACCAGAAAGCATGAGCCCGTGATTGATACACAGTCTGCACTGATTAACATTAGGTTTTACATTTTTTTTTTTTTCTGAGACGGAGTTTCGCTGTTGTTACCCAGGCTGGAGTGCAATGGCGCGATCTCGGCTCTCCTGCCTCAGCCTCCCGAGTAGCCGGGACTACAGGTGCGCACCACCATGCCCAGATAATTTTTGTATTTTTAGTAGAGACGGGGTTTCACCTTGTTGACCAGGATGGTCTCGATCTCTTGACCTTGTGATCCACCCGCCTCGGCCTCCCAAAGTGCTGGGATTATAGGTGTGAGCCACCGCGCCCGGCCAAGTTTTACTTTCTTTATGGTACCCATTTTGCAGATGAGGAAAGTGAGACTTAGAACATTTCAGATAATTGCTTAAAGTCACCCAACAGCCCAGGCTGTCAAATTCCAGCAAATGTCTCTTTCTGCCTCTGCCCTGCCATGCTACTGGTTCGGAAGTGCTGTCTAATATGCTAGTCACTTGCCACATGTGGCTTTCAAGCACTTGAAATGTGGCTAGTCCAGTTGGAGATGGGCTGTAGGAGTAAAACACCCACCAGACTTCAAAGACAGTATGAAAAAAAACATTGTGAACCATCTCCCTGGCAGTTTTTACACTGACTGCATGTTAAAAGGATAATCATTTGGCCATTTAAGTTTAGGTTAGATGTTTTGTTCAAATGAAGTCACTTGTTTCTCTTCATCTTGTTAAAGTGCCTACTTGACTCTTTTTTTTTTTTTTTTTTTTGAGACGGAGTTTCGCTCTTGTTACCCGGGCTGGAGTGCAATGGCCCGATCTCGGCTCACCGCAACCTCCGCCTCCTGGGTTCAGGCAATTCTCCTGCCTCAGCCTCCCGAGTAGCTGGGATTACAGGCACGCGCCACCGGGCCCAGCTAATTTTTTGTATCTTTAATAGAGACGGGGTTTCACTATGTTGACCAGGATGGTCTCGATCTGTTGACCTCGTGATCCACCCGCCTCGGCCTCCCAAAGTGCTGGGATTACAGGCTTGAGCCACCGCGCCCGGCCCTACTTGACTCTTTAAAACTGCGTACGTGGCTCACATTTCTACTGAACTTTGATACTCCACAATCTCAGAAACAACTCAGAGATGTCTCCCTCCCCCACCACCCATCCAACCACCAGAAGACCCTGAGGACTGCTTGTCCTCAAGAAGCTCTAAGGCAACCAGTTCGAAAGACTGTTGCGATGAAAGAGGAAGATTCTGCAGTGATGAGCCGGGACATACTAGAGAGGAAAGCCTGGGCAATTTTGTCCAGTTGTGATTCAAGGGAGAATCCTGTGATTTACAATGAACACAGACCACGGTGGCTGCCATCGATGAAGCACCTTCTACTCGGCGATCATTGTACCACGTTCTCAACTTTCTTGCCTCTGATCTCAACGAGCTCAGCATTGACTATACAGCATCATCGCTGTGTGACAGAAGAGGAAAGCAGGACCTTGAGGAGAAGTGACCAGCCTATGTCTGCAAATTCATGACAGAGCAGGGCTGTTTCCGCTGCTGGGTCCCATGCACCGCGCAGAACCCGTCTCTTTATTTGGAGACTCATCGCTGCTCTGAAAGTTCTGCTTTACACTCATTTCCCCATGACCCGTCGTAATCATTAGGGCTCTTTTGCTTTCTCCTGAAAGCGTCAAACCAAACAGGCTTTCCCGCCCCAACTCATGCCCTCAAGCTGATGCCCTTGCCTCCTGCTCCACCAGATTTCTCCTTCTGCCAGCTGCTGCATCGCTGCTCTCTGCCCTCACCTCAATGACCAGAAAGCAAGTGTTCACATCCAAGAACTCCCCTCTACTGATCTGCAAAATGTACTCCCTCATTTACTCAAGAACTCCCCTCCTTTACTTCTCCCCTCTCTCTCCTGCAGCAGCGTGCCGTCTCTATGTTCCATCATTCCCATCAGGACCCCAGTAAAGGCTAGAGCCTATTTATTTATTTATTTATTTGAGATGGAGTCTCACTCTGTCACCCAGGCTGGAGTGCAGTGGCGCCATCTCAGCTCACTGCAACCTACACCTCATGGATTCAAGCAATTCTCCTGCCTCAGCCTCCCAAGTAGTTGGGATTACAGGCACCTGCCACCACCCCTGGCTAATTTTTGTATTTTTAATAGAGGTGGAGGTTTCACCATGTTGGCCAGGCTGGTCTCAAACTCTTGACCTCAAGTGATCCACCCACCTAGGCCTCCTAAAGTGCTGGGATTACAGGCAGGAGCCATTACACCTGGCCTATCTAGAACCTCTTTTAAAAAATTATTCTTCAACTCCATATCCTTCTTCGACCAAAGCGTCTATTGTGTTCACTGATGTATTAAAGTGTGTCTGTGTCAGGCTACCCAGTTCCCAGCATGTGTTTCTTACCTGGACTGTCCACCAGCTGTGGTCCTGCTCTGGGCAGGTCCAGGTCCAAATCTCCTGTGGAGAGTGACTCAGGCTCTAATGTTCTCTAGAAAACATACACCAAGGAACGGGAGGAGGGGTAAGGGGACTGAAAGCAGTTGGGCAACAGGAAATAAGAAACCAGAGCTTCTTGTGATTTCTGATGATCCCAAGAGTTACACCAATACACTACCTCATTTTTTTTTTTAGATGGAATTTCGCTGTCATCGTTCAGGCTGGAGTGCAATGGCACAATCTCGGCTCACTGCAACCTCCGCCTCGTGGGTTCAAGCGATTCTCCTGCCTCAGCCTCCCGAGTAGCTGGGCTTACAGGCATGTGCCACCACAGCTGGCTAATTTTGTATTTTTAGTAGAGATGAGCTTTCTCCATGTTGGTCAGGCTGGTCTCAAACTCCTGACCTCAGGTGATCTGCCCACCTCGGCCTCCCAAAGTGCTGGGATTACAGGTATGAGCCACTGCGCCTGGCCTATACTGTCTATTTTTATGGCATTAGGACAGTGGACTGGGCCATGTTTAGAAACTCACATACCTGTGTTTCTCAGCCTCAGTCTCTGTGGGATGCAGAGGTTCAACAGTCTCAACATCTAGGGCCAAGAAATCCAGGTGTCCAGGCCTCTTCTCCCTCCAAGGGTCAAGATAAGGAAAGGCGCAAGTACAGTGGTGCGAAGAATCAGAGGGAAGCAATGAAAGGCAGAGAAGAAACGGGAGGGATGGAGACCCAAACACAGAGAGAGGTAAGGGAGGCAGGGAAGTGGAGACAGTTGGTGGGACAGCGGTCCACACCCATACACACCACCAAGGTTAACCCCGTAATCCTCTGATCTTGTGGAAGCTCAGCTGTAG
>CM052668.1:37019767-37057958 GCA_028533165.1 Leontopithecus rosalia
CACCGCAACCTCCGCCTCCTGGGTTCAGGCAATTCTCCTGCCTCAGCCTCCTGAGTAGCTGGGATTACAGGCACACGCCACCGTGCCCAGCTAATTTTTTGTATTTTTAGTAGAGACGGGGTTTCACCATGTTGACCGGGATGGTCTCGATCTCTTGACCTCGTGATCCATCCGCCTCGGCCTCCCAAAGTGCTGGAATTATAGGCGTGAGCCACCGTGCCCGGCCTCTTCTTTCTTTCTTTCTTTTTCTTTCTTTTCTTTTTCTTTCCTTCCTTCTTTCTTTTTCTTTCTATTTTTTTTCTTTCTTTCTTTTTCAGAGATGGCAGCTTGCTGTGGTGTTGCCCAGGCACGTCTCAAACTCCTGGGCTTAGTGATCCTCCTGCCTCAGCCTCCCCAAACACTGGGATTACAGGCTTGAGCCACCGTGCCCAGCTACGGCTGCTGTTTTTAATTCTAAGTAATTTATAATTTACAGTTACACCTCACAATGGCTTAAACCAGAGGTGTCCAATCTTTTGCCTTCCCTGGGCCACATTGGAAGCAGAATCCTACATTCTAGGATTGGAACTACTCTGATCAGAGCTGAGTATATGCCAATGAGATGGCTTAATGTGGGGCCATCCATATGGCCTTAGGATGGGGCTGACTGACAGAAAGGCCAAGTGATTAGAAGGTTGGAGCTTTCAGCCCCACCCACCAACATCCCGGAAGAGAAGGTAGAGACTGGAAACTGAACTCTATAAAAAATCTTGATCAATGAGATTTGATGGGCTTCCATGATGGTGAACACTTAGATAAGCCAGGAGGCTGGTTCCCTGGAAAGTGTGGAAGCCCCATGCATCACCAACCCCTTCCCTCACTATACACCTGCATTATGCAGCTCTTCCATTGGACTGTTTTTGAGTGTATCCTTCATAACAAACTAGTACATGTAGGTAATGTGCCTTCTTCTTTCCTTCTTTTTTTTTTTTTTTTTTTTGAGATTGAGATGGAGTCTTGCTCTGTGACCCAGGCTGGAGTGTAGTGGCATGATCTTGGCTCACTGTAACCTCCGCCTCCCAGGTTCAAGTGATTCTACTGCCTCAGCCTCCCGAGTAGCTGGGATTACAGGCATGAGCCACAGCGCCCGGCCAGTAATGTGCCTTCTTAAGCCATTCTAACAAATCATCAAAATAGAGGAAGGGGTTATAAACATTCCCCCAACCCCGATTTATGCCCAGTCAGTCAGAAGTACAGGTGGCCATCTGGGACTTGGATTGGTGCCCAAAGTGAGGACAGTCTTGGGAGAGTGAGCCCTTTAACTTGTGGAATCTGACACTAACTCCAAGTAGAGACTGTCAGAACTGAATTGAATTGTGAGATACCCAGTGGTGACCCCAGAGAACTGGAGAATTGCTTGATGTGGGAAAGACCCATACATCAGAAGGACTGCATAAGTAGAGAGTTGAGTTTTACTTAACCGTATTTGTTCTTTACTGCCTGGCTGTAACTCTTCTCACTTCAGTAACTGTTTCTTTCGTTTTCATGAAACTCTGAAGAAGAAAAGGCTGGGCATTCAGATTCCTTGGGCTTTGATATTTGGAAGCATGAACTCCAGTCTCCCACAGAAGGTTAGAGGTGAAGGAAAATTCAGACAGAGATTTCTAAGAGTCTGCTGACAACATATCCAAGATACGTTGTAATAAATCAACAAACAAACACGTGCAGGAGCCAGATGCGGGAAGCTTAAGAGGATGAGCACAGTAGGCAGAAGGAACAGAGACGGCAGAAGCCCTGAGATGCCGATGAGGATGTTCCAGGAATGAGACCCGCGGTGGGTGGAGCACAGTGTCCGCTGAGAGTGTCAAGATGAGGCCTGAGGGACGCGCAGGGTCGAGCCAGGGGTGCTTCAGGGAATGTAAGATAAGGATAAGTTAGAAGTCTGTGCGCCATTGGAAGGGGTTAAAGATAACATCACCGGCTGGGCGCCAGGGCTCATGCCTGTAATCCCAGCACTTTTGGAGGCCGAGACGGGCATATCACAAGGTCTTCTGAAAATTAGACATCCTGAGCTTCGGTCAGGGGATTGGCTCTAGCTCCATTGTCCCTCCCCCTGTCCGTCAATAAAGTCTCGGCAAAAGCCCTTAGAGCCTGTGTTGCTCCACAGGAAGCCAAGAAACAGAAAGAGGAAAAGGAGCTTAGCGGCTGGTAAGTTGGGGTCTGACAATTTTAAATGTATCGTTGGAACGCCTGCTATACGACAGAGGCCTCCTAAATTCTAGAGTAGTGCTGTAATGGAGTATCCACTTGCCACATGCGGCTTTTGAGCTCTCATGTTTCTATCTTGATCTGAAATGTGCTTAAGTGTAAAATATACTTAGTGTAGTTTTTTGTTCTGTTTTGTTTTGTTTTTGAGACAGCATCTCGCTCTGTCGCTCAGGCTGGAGTGCAGTGGTGTGACCTCAGCTCACTGCAACCTCCCCTTCCTGGGTTCAAGCGATTCTCCTGCCTCAGCCTCTCAAGTAGAGAGGCCTACAGGCGTGCACCACCACGCCCGGCTAAGTTTTTGTATTTTTAGTAGAGACAGGGTTTCAGTGTTAGCCAGGATGGTCTCAATCTCCTGACTTTGTTATCCACCCACCCTGGCCTCCCAAAGGGCTGGGATTACGGGTGTGAGCCACCGCACTTGGCTACTTAGTGTAGTTTAATCATTAGTATGTTAAAAACAATACAACTTATTTCATTAACAACTTTTATGTTGGTTACATATTTCAATGATATTCTTTTTGATTTGTGGGGTTTAATCAAATATATTATTACAATTAATCTCTCCCAATGATTTTATTTTTTTAACACGGTGACTAGAAAGTTGTGAATCACATGTGTGGCTGGCATTTAGGGACTGCATTACCACATCTCTACTGAAAATACAAAAAAGCAATTAGCTGGGCGTAGTGGTGGAATCCCTAATCCCAGCTGCTCAGGAGGCTGAGGGAAAAAGACAGGCGGAGGTTGCAGTTAGCCAAGGTTAGCACTCCAGCCTGGGCAGAAGAGTGAAACTCTACCTCAAAGGGAAATAAATAAATCAACAAACAAACACGTGCAGGAGCCAGATGTGGGAAGCTTAAGAGGATGAGCATGGTAGGCAGAAGGAACAGAGACGGCAGAAGCCCTGAGATGCCGATGAGGATGTTCCAGGAATGAGACCCGCGGTGGGTGGAGCACAGTGTCCGCTGAGAGTGTCAAGATGAGGCCTGAGGGACGCGCAGGGTCGAGCCAGGGGTGCTTCAGGGAATGTCAGATAAGGATAAGTTAGAAGTCTGTGCGCCATTGGAAGGGGTTAAAGATAACATCACACTGGGCGCTATGGCTCACGCCTGTAATCCCAGCACTTTTGGAGGCCCAGACGGGCATATCACGAGGTCAAGAGATGAAGCCCATCCTGGGCAACATGGTGAAACCCCGTCTCTACTAAAGATACAAAGATTAGCTGAGCATGGTGGCGCGTGCCTGTTCCCAGCTACTGGGGAGGCTGAGGCAGGAGAATCGCTTGAACTTGGGAGGCAGAGGTTGCAGTGAGCTGAGATCGAACCATTGCACTACAGTCTGGGTGACAGAGCGAGACTCCGTCTCAAAAATAAAATAACATCACCATCTTATTAGACCTTTTAAAAGCTCATTTGGTTTTCTTCTGGAGATTGGATTGTAGGGCAGGAGAAAGCAGGACCAGGAACAAGCTATTTGCAAGGTTGGTGCAAACATTCACGCCTGATAGGACCGTGGACACGGGTAGTGGAGATGGAGATGGCTCTGGCTGTGCACTCAGCAGGTTCTGTAGATAGAATAAATACGAGTGGATGTGATTGTGGTGAGAGAAAGGGAAATGAAAGGTAAGTTCTAGATTGGAAGCTTTAGCAACCGAATGTTTGAACTCAGATAGACACAAAATATTGGAAGAGTGGCAGGTTTGGGAGGATGAGACAATCAGCCATATGGTTGAGCCACATCAGGTCCGGAGTGTCCATGGAACTCCCGTGGGGAGAGGTTGCATCAGACTGGGGCACCAGGGCAAGGCCAAGGCTGATCATTTAGATGAGAAGACAGCATGGTATTTTAAGCCCTGAGACTGGATAACATCACCTATGGAAAGAGAGATAAGAGAGGTGGGGAACACATAAAAGCTGTGGGACTCTCCTAAATTTAGAGCAGAAAATACTAGCAAAGGGGACTGAAAAGAGGTGGTCAATTGAACTTTAAAGGCAAGTGAAAGTGTGTGTGTGCACATGTATCATCTCATGGCACAGGAAAAAGTGTAATTTAAGGAGAAAGAAGAGATCCACTGGGTCCTATGTCACTAAGGCACTGAGATAAGAACCAATCTGTATTTGCACCCACTGGATTTGCAGCCTTGAGGTCATAAGCATTCTCAAGAAAATGTACAGGTAGGTGCTGAGGACTGGAGTCAATACGGACTGGATTCAGGAGAAAAGATGAGGCGAGGAATCAAAGGGAGCAAATATGGACAACTCCTTCCAAAATCTGGCTGTAAATTCCTTTCACAGAAAGAATTCTCTTAGGAGAAGTAGGGTTAATGCCAGAAAGGAATACAGTCTAAGGGTTTTTTTGGTTTTTGTTGTTGTTGCTTGGGTTTTTCGTTTGTTTTGTTGTGGTTTGTTTTCGAGACAGAGTCTCTGTCGCAGGCTGGAGTCAGTGGTGAGATCTCAGCTCATTGCAACCTCTGCCTCCCAAGGTTCAAGAGGTCTTCCTGCCTCAGCCTCCTGGGTAGCTGGGATTACAGGCACATGCTACCACGCCAAGCTGATTTTTGTATTTTAGTATAGACGGGGTTTCACCATGTTGGTCAGGCGGGTCTCAAACTCTTGGCCTCAAGTGATCCACTCCCCTCAGCCTCCCTAAGTGTTGGGATTACAGGCATGAGCCACCGCCCCTGGCCAAGGACGGCTTCTTTTTAAAGGGAGGGGATATGATAACACTTATGTAATAGTGAGAATGATCTAGCAGAAATAAAACCTTAAGGGTTTGTTTTTGGCAGAAAACGGAAGGACAAATGCAGGAAGAAAGTTAGTGGGAAGGTGAGAGGGCATCCCGAGCCAATGTAGGGAGGGAAAGTACTGGAAAGAGTAAGAAGTCTTTCTGTCTTTCCTCTTCCAATCTCACATTCGTTAACCAGTTAAACTGTGACTGTCTACATTCACAGCACAATTCCATAAAAGATGACATACTTCAAAATGTATGGGAGCAAGGAAGTATGCTGAACATATGTTGAATAGTGAGTCCTAGGAATTTATGCTGGTATTTTGGCAATGCAATATTTATAGTTTAAAAATGGTAAAGCTGCCTGGGTCGAGAGTGTCTCTGAAGTAGTCTTCTAACTCTTGAGGGCATTATTGAGAAGGAGGTATAAAGACAGTTTCTAAAGGTTAATAATTCCTCTCTCTTGGCTTGAATGGATTTGTTATTGATCCCTGTCGCAATTCTGTCCCTGCTGGCTTTGTGAAACCCTAGAATAACTGGGCACAGTGGTGGCAAGGTATAAACACTCTTGCTAAATGAGTTTTCTCACACATAGATGATCCTATAATGGTCTCTTCCATCTACATAAGCTCTCCTATTCCACATGAAAAATAAATGAGGTTTTAAAGAATATCATTTTTATCAATATGCATGATAAGATCCTCAGGGTTTGGCCAGTATTTGCAGAAGTGAGAACTGTGAAATATTTGTGCACCTTTGATAAGCACACATACCTTTATATTACAGTAGCTATGGGTTAAACTTTTGAAATAAATCTCTCAGCTTTGTGGTTAAAAAAGAAAGAATAAGAAGTCTTTATTCACAGTGACGGGGCAGGTAGACTGAGGGTTAGGGGAGGAAAGGCTGAGATTTCACATCTAGTTGTTACCATTTTCTCATTATCATGTCAGTCAAGGGCATCTGCTGAGAGTGGGAAAAACAGATTAAATAAGGTATTTTTGGAGAAAGCAGGGCTGAAATCATTGAGGTGTGGGATAGCAAGTGCGTGAAGAAGTTGAGTAACCTGATGAGGAACTGCTGACTTCTCATTTGAAATCTGTGGTCATAAATTCAGTTGCAACTCTCAATAATTGTGACATTGAGCAAGTCATTTCCCCTCTCTGAGCTGTACTTTCCCACCTATTACACAAGGATGGCACTTTTCCCAAAGCAAGGATGTTGTAATAAGAGATGATAAAATATATAGTACCTGGCACATATTGAGGACTCACCAAATAGCAGCCCTCATACTCAGTGCAGGTATCATCTGTGGCTCGCAGTTCTCCTCACATTACAGCTAGGGTGGACCCAAAACTTTGCAACTTTTGCCTTGTTAACCTGACCCCACCGGTCATTGCACAATCATCCTTTCTTGTTGTATCAATTTTTTTTGAAATGGAGTTTCACACTTTTACCCAGGCTGGAGTGCAGTGGCACAATCTCAGCTCACTGCAACCTCTGCCTCCTAGACTCCAGCGGTTCTCCTGCCTCAGCCTCCTGAGTAGCTGGGATTACAGGCACCTGCCACCATGGCCAGCTAATTTTTGTATTTTTAGTAGAGATGGGGTTTTACCAGGTTGGCCGGGCTGCTCCCCAACTCCTGGCCTCAAGTGATCCACCTGTCTTGGCCACCCAAAGTGCTGGGATTACAGACATGAGTCACTGTGCCTGGCCTGTATCAACATTTTAAAATGAATTTGAGATTATGGATAAATCATGTCTTCTAAGTGCCTTGTAGAATGTTCAGAGGGTGGGTAGAGAAAAGCTGAGTCTGTTGAGGGACAGTGGGGTGGGAGAGGGTTAACAGCACAGTTCTGTTGTACTCAATCTGGGTGAGCTCCAATTCCAGCTCTACTTCTTTCTACCCAGGAACGCTGAACAATTAATGTAGCCAGTCTAAGTCTTTGTTTTTTGTTTTTTTTCTGGAGACGGAGTTTCACTCTTGTTACCCAGGCTGGAGTGCAATGGCACAGTCTCGGCTCACCGCAACGTCCGCCTCCTGGGTTCAGGCAATTCTCCTGCCTCAGCCTCCTGAGTAGCTGGGATTACAGGCACGCGCCACCATGCCCAGCTAATTTTTTGTATTTTGAGTAGAGACGGGGTTTCACCATGGTGACCAGGATGGTCTCGATCTCTTGACCTCGTGATCCACCCGCCTCAGCCTCCCAAAGGCCAGTCTAAGTCTTAACTTCCTCGTCTGTACAATAGTTATAATAATTACTAGGTTGGTGCAAAAGTAATTGCAGTTTTTGCTATTATTTTCAATGGCAAAAACCGCAGTTACCTTTGCACCAACCTAACATCACTAGGATTAGTCAGTATTCACCACGTCTCAGGGTGTGCTCAGTGCTTACACTTATTAACACAGCCCATCCACAGATCCTGTGAGACGAGCTGTGAGGGTTAAAGGAGAAGCTCTTTGCGTGTGGATAACGTTCATAAGTAGAAGCTACTATTGTTCTTGTCCTGACCTTGAGCTTCATAATGGATTAAGCCCCATATCACAGCACACAACCTGGTGAGAGCCAAGCATTCCCGTTTGTCACAGACTTACTCAGTCTAGGCTAAAAGATTTCCATGTCTATCCTCACTTAACCCTCACCTGAAAGTCAGACTTCACCATAAAATTGTCCTTTTTCTGCAGAGCAGAAAATTGAGGCTCAAAGAGTTATCGCTGACCAGGAACTCATATAGTGAAGAGACATCACAGATGAGATCAGAATAGAGATCTGGCTGACTCCAGAGCCCAGTCTTCTTTATAGCAGTGACTCTCAATTGAGGGTTATTTTGCCTCTGAAGGGACCTTTGACAACGTTTATGGAACCTGTGGATTCCTGAAGAGGGAGTTGCTACAGGTATCTGCAGAGAGAGGCCAGGGGTGCTGCTAAACATCTTACTCTGCAGAGAACAGTCCCCCACAGCAAAGAATTACCCAGCCCCAAATGTCAATGGTGCCAAGGTTGAGAAACCCTGAGTCACATTAAACAATGTCCCATGGAAGACCTCAGTGAAAGTGACTGGTAACAGCAGGAAGAAAAAGAAGAAGAAGATGTGAGTAAAAGAAAGAGGGTTAGCTGGACACGGTGGCTCATCCCTGTAATCCCAGCACTTTGAGAGGCCAAGGCAGGCGGATCACGAGGTCAGGAGTTCGAGACCAGCCTGACCAACATGGTGAAACCCCGTTTCTACTAAAAACACAAAAATTAGCTGGATGGGGTGGCGCGCACCTGTAATCTCAGCTACTCAGGAGGCTGAGGCAGGAGAATCCCTTAAACCCGGGAGGCAGAGGTTTCAGTGAGCCAAGATTGCGCCACTGCACTCCGGCCTGGGTGACAGAGCGAGACTCTGTTTCAAAAAAAAAAAAAAAGAGGGCTAAAAATCATCATACTGGGGCACGGCCCTATCCTAGTCATCTTGGGGGAACGCCTTTCAAAGGCAGGACTTCAGTATACAAAGGCAGTGGCTCTGGAGTTGTTCATCTTGGTTTGCAAATCTTGTTGCCTCCACTGACTGGCTGGGCACGGCGTGGAAAAAACTACGGAAGTCCCTGGGCCGTGAACTCCCCCCAGGGTGATGGCTGCTTCACAGTGTTATTATGAGCGTTAGGTGTGAACAAGTGCTAGGGAATTGCTGCTTCTCTTAAAGACGCTGAATAGCCCAGTCTGAGATGACTCTCAAATTCTCATGGCCATAACAAATCATCCTGACTTTTACACAGATTCTAGAGTGGGATTTAAGAATATATTATATTTTTTCATTTTTATTTATAAGTTCAGGGGTATATGTGCAGGTTTGTTATATAAATAAACTTGTATCCTGGTGGTTTATTGTGCAGATTATTTCATCACCGAGGTATTAAGCCTAATATTCACTAGTTTTCCCGATCCTCTCCCTCCTCCCGCTCCCCACCTTCTGGTAGGCTCCAGCATTCCCCTCTGTGTCCATGTGTTCTCATCATTTACCTCCCACTCATAAGTAAGAACACGTGGTATTTGGTTTTCTATTCCTGCATTAGTTTGCTAAGAATAATGAATACAATTTTAACAGGCAGCCTGGATGTCTCTGATAAAGTCCACACACCACAGCATCAGAAAATATGCTCAAGTGGCGAGGAACTTTGTGTTGAATCCGAACAAAAATTACAGATGTGACCCAGACCAGAGGCAGGGACTACATTTTTTGGATTTTTTCTTTTTTTTTTTTTTAATCTGTTGCCAGGCGCCAGGCTAGAGTGCAGTGGCACAATCTCGGCTCACTGCAACCTCCACCTCCCAGGTTCAAGCAATTCTCCTGCCTCAGCCTCCCAAGTAGCTGGGACTACAGGCGCACGCCACCATGTCCAGCTAATTTTGTATTCTTAGTAGACACGGGGTTTCACCATGTTGGCCAGGATGGTCTTGATCTCTTGACCTGGTGATCCGCCCGCCTCGGCCTCCCAAAGTGCTGGGATTACAGGCTTGAGCCACCGTGCCCAGCCTGGATTTTTGTTCTTAAAAGAAAAAGAAACGAGATCTGAGAAGCTCTGCAAGTTATATTCTTATAATGTTATTGTCCACAGTTTAGTCATGTGTCCACTGACTAAAAGGGATTCCAGTAAGTGCTAATTAAGACTAGTCAAGATTTACTCCCAACACAGAGAAAGGACACCTTCTCTGCGGGGTGAGTAACTAAACACAACTGCCAGTTTTTGAGCAGAGAAGAATGGGGAACAGTTGCTGGGTGGGCAACCAGCAATATCTGTCAAAAGCAAGGGTTTTGAAGTCAGGCCAAGCTGAACTGAAGCCCTTAATCTATTACCTACTACCTAAGTGACCTTCAACACATTTCACAATTACCCTGAGCATCAATTTATTCTAATGCAAACTAGAAGTAATGAATATTACAGAGCTATTTCACAGGCCAAACTGGATCCCACATGTAGTAATTAACACAATGCATATTCCCTAATAAGAACTTCGTAAGTGTTAACACAACTTATTATTCTCATAGTCTTTTTTATCCCACAGACACCAAAGCTATACAAATGGGTACTAATTATTTGCATTCCAGAGAAGAGCTCCACATCAAGTGGGGACAGGGAAGAGCAGGGGGTAGACAGCAGAGATGGGACCCTCTTTGCTGATTTCCTCTAGTTCAGAGTCCTCAGGATGTACCAGACTACTACATATTCCCAGTGACTGCTCAAAATCCTCTTCAACAATAACCTCAAGCCAAACCCTCAAACTTTTATCTTGAGTACTAGCCAAACAATAGATCAAGGGTTCTCACAGGTGAGGGACAGGAGCTAGGAGACCGGAAGAACCTGGGGCTGAAAGATATGTTGCAGAGCTTGCCAGCATGTTTGCGTTGAGTGATACGGGACGCAGATGTGAACCTTCTGGCTGAGTCTCGTGCCTTTCTCACAGTGCTGAAGCTGCCTCTGCTGAATTCTCCATTGTCCATACAATGTAAGTTCAGTACTTCTGCTAGTGGACAGAGCCTTGTAATCCTCTTGGTGAAGTGATCAGCCCGATAAGTGAAATGCATATTGATAATGATGGGACTATGGAGGACTACCCCTTCCCAAAGAAACATCCAAGAGAATGCCAATTCTATAGCACCACTGTCAGCAAGGCTGAGTAGATAGAGTGGGTCTCCTGGTAGGAGTGTGCACTTTAGTGAAAGTTGATGTGAGCTACGAATACAGATGGTGTAAGATGGTTTCACAGCTCAGAAATGGCCATTGTTGGAATGTTTCAGGTGCCGGCAAGATGGAAACCAACTTCTCCACTCCTCTGAATGGAAGTGAAGAAGTTTCCTATGAGTCTCCTGGCTACGCTGTTCTGCGGATCCTCCCATTGGTGGTGGCTGGGGTCACCTTTGTCCTCGGGGTCCTGGGCAATGGGCTTGTGATCTGGGTGGCTGGATTCCGGATGACACGCACGGTCACCACCATCTGTTACCTGAACCTGGCCCTGGCTGACTTTTCTTTCACTGCCACGCTACCATTCCTGATTGTCTCCATGGCCATGGGAGGAAAATGGCCTTTTGGCTGGTTCCTGTGTAAGTTAATTCACATCGTGGTGGACATCAACCTCTTTGGGAGTGTCTTCTTGATTGCTTTCATTGCGCTGGACCGCTGCATTTGTGTCCTGCATCCAGTCTGGGCGCAGAACCACCGCACCATGAGTCTCGCCATGAAGGTGATCATGGGACCTTGGACTCTTGCCCTAATCCTTACCTTGCAAATTTTCCTCTTTTTGACTACAGTAACTCTTCCAAACGGGGACACATACTGTACTTTCAACTTTGCTTCCTGGACTGGCACCCTTGAGGAGAGGTTAAAGGTAACCTTTACCGTGCTGACAGTCAGAGGGATTATCCGGTTTGTCATCGGCTTTAGCATGCCCATGTCCATTGTTGTCATCTGCTACGGGCTCATCGCAGCCAAGATGCATAAAAAGGGCATGATTAAATCCAGCCGTCCCTTACGGGTCCTCACTGCTGTGGTGGCTTCTTTCTTCATCTGTTGGTTCCCCTTTCAACTGGTTGCCCTTCTGAGCACAGTCTGGCTCAAAGAGATGT
The DNA here is from genome assembly GCA_028533165.1 of Leontopithecus rosalia. Taxonomy (NCBI): domain Eukaryota; kingdom Metazoa; phylum Chordata; class Mammalia; order Primates; family Cebidae; genus Leontopithecus; species Leontopithecus rosalia. The sequence goes on from CM052668.1 coordinate 37,031,345, forward strand.
TGCTCTTTGGCAAGTACAAAATCCTTGTAGTCCTGAATAACCCAGTGAGTGCTCTGGCCTATTTCAACAGCTGCCTCAACCCCATGCTCTATGTCTTCATGGGTCAGGACTTCCGAGAGAGACTGATCCACTCCCTACCCAGCAGTCTGGAGAGGGCCCTGTCTGAGGACTCAGCCCCAACCACTGACACGGCTACCAGTTCTGCTTCAACTCCTGCAGAGGTTGAGTTACAGACAATGTGAGGACAGGGTCAGGGATCTTTTGAGTTCTGTCTCATCCTACCTAATGCCAGTTCCAGCTTCATCTACTCTTGAGTCACATTGAGGCACTGAAGGATGAGCAGCTCAAGTATTTATTCAGGAAAAATGCTGTTGTGTCCCTGATTTGGAGCTAAGAAACAGACAGTCCGTCTACTATAATATTAGCATTATTTTTGGTTTTTGGACCTCTGCCTACACCCTGGGGTAGGTGGAGATGGGAAACATGAGAAGAGAAAGAATATGATGGAGATTTCTAAGAGTCAGATAAGATCGCGTTAATAAGGGGAAGACTTTAAAGTATAAAGTAAAACGTTTATACCATAAAGTAAAATGTTTGCTGTAGGTTTTTATACAGCTATTTTAAAAAATCAAACTATGGAAGTTTTCTTCTATTTTTAGTTTGCAAAGAGTTTCTGTTTCTTTTTCTTACATCATGAATACAGGTTGCATTTTATCAAATGCATTTTCTACATATATTAAGATGATCGTATTATTATTTTATGTAAATAATTGTAAATTATGTTCATTAAGTTCTGAACGTTAAAGTACTCTTGAATTCCTGGAATAAGCCACACTTAGTCCTGCTGTACTTGAAATATTTATAATATATCTCACAAGAGTTGGTTAGAATTTCTGTGTTTATGTTTATATAAAAATGGCTCTGTTATTTCACTTTCTTCTACTATCCTTACTAAGTTTTACATTAAACTTGTAATCGTCTGTTAAAAGGAATTGAGAAGTGATTTCTCTGATTGTATTTGCTGGTGGTATACCCTTATTAAATATTCAGAAAAATTCACCAGCGAAGCCAACTTGGTCTTGTGTTTTCTTTCTGAGAAGATTTTTCATCACAGGTTCGTTTTGTTTAACAGTCATTAGACTCTTCTCTTTTTTTTTTTCATATTTGTCAGTTTTGGTAAACTGTGATTTTCAAAGAATTTGGCCATTTCATTCCAACCGTCCAACTCATTGGCATGAAGCAGTATGACAGCTGTTCAAAAGTTATAAAGCAGTGTGAAACTTGCTATGCTTTCTTTTATTTATTTCTTTTTCCTGGTTTTTGTTCTTGTTATTATCCTAGAGCACAGCCTTTGGAGATATGGTTTCTTTTAAACAATCAAAATGTAAGCTCTGTGAAGGCAGGGAGTTTGGTCTGTATTGATCACTGATTAAACCCCATCCTCCATGTGTAAAATACTGCCTGATAGGTTCTAGGCATTTATTAAATGCTCATTGAATGAATGAATCAATAAACAATAGTATCACGTAGGTGTCAAGTGAGAACCTTTAATGTCAAATCAAAATTATCTTCAACCCTCATTTCACGAACCAGACCATGTCCAGTAAACACACACCCTCAAGCACACGGGATTTAGAAATCCCCATGTGGCTTACATTTTCATAAATTTCTGGTTTGGAGCTTCTGCTTTAAGGAAAGTACCATGGCTGTTTCCTCATGCCTTTGTTTTGAAATAAATTAACCACAAAGGTACTCAGCCTTTTATTTTGCTTTCAGGAAATAACCACTCAGAAATGGTCCTACAGTATGGAACATACTGTCCCGATGCACTGGCAAAAGACACAGCTCTACATGAATATGGGGCAGTCCTGTTTTCAGCATCCTCACTCCACTGCTTTTACTGTCAAGTTTCCTCTCCTTTTCCCTCCTGTTTCCCCTAAAGTTATTTGCATATCCAAAGCAGAACAGTTTACTTAGTTCATTTGCATTCGTGACTCACAAATGCTTTCAAGTTCCTAAGAAAAGTATACTCTTTAATGCTCAACAACGTTGTGGCTATAGAAAATAAGGAACAAGGAGAAAATGCAAGAAGGAAAAGCCAGGAGCCAACAAGAGCCTATGACCTCTAGACAGGAGAACAAAGGCTTCTAGATTGGCTAATTAACAGCCTTCCTCCTCCGCCAGGGCAGAGGATTCCTACTTTGCTTCCCATTGGCCTTGGTTAACTGCAGTAGAACAGTGCCTGCTGCACCCTCCCCATTTGCTTCATTGGAAGCTGTCATTGTGGACTGTCAGTTCCCATTGCACACTTGTATACTGGGGTCTTCAGGAGCTAAGGACTTTTTGTGTTTATGGGACATTCACCACCAAGAAATATTTCCAGACTTGCTTGAATCTGAAAGTCCAAAATAAAACTCTGGGGATTAGTGCCATTGGGAAAGACGAGACCACATTTCTGTTTGGGGAGAAGAGTGTAGAAATGTTGAGTACACAAAGGCATAAGCTCCTGTGGAGACTGCCAGCTGCCTACCACCAAATATTCTTCCCTCTACTTTATTAACAAATGTGGGCAGCAATTGATTCAGCTAAAATCATCCTTTCTCAGTCATCCTTCCAGCTAGATATGAGTAAATTCTAAGCAGTAAGATGGAATAGTAGTATTGCATCAGTACATAAGGAGCTGCCTCATTATTTTATTAACTGAGTGGTTTTTGTTGTTTATTTATTTATTTACTAAGACACGGTTTAACTCTGTCACTCAGGCTGGAGCCCAGTGGCTAATCATGGCTTGTTGCAGCCTGGACTTCCTGGTCGTAGGTGTTCTCCCATCTCAGCCTCCTGAGTAGCGAAACTGCAGGCTGTGCCACTATACCCAGCTAAATTTTGTATTTTTTGTAGAGACAGGGTTTCACCAAGTCACCCAGGCTGCTCTCAAACTTCTGAGCTCAAGCAATCCTCCTGCCATGGCTTCCTGAAGTCCTGGGATTATAGGTGTGAGCCACTGTGCCTGGCCTAGAGTTTATTTTTTAGAGCAATTTTAGACTCACAGCAAATTGGGGAGAAAATACAGAGATTTCCCATAAACCCACTGCCCCCACACATTCACAGCCTCTCTCATTATCAACACCCCCCATCAGAGTAATACATTTCTTACAGTTGATAAACCTCCATAGATACATCATTATTATCCAAAACCCATAGTTTACACTGGGGTTCATTCTTGGTGTTTTACATTCAGTGGGTGACATGGTTAAGCTTTGTGTCCCCACCCAGATCTCATCGTGAATTGTAATCCCCATAATGCCCATGTGTCAAGGGAGAGACCAGGTGGAGGTAAGTGGAGGTAACTGAATCATGGGGTCAATTTCCCATGCTGATCTTGTAATAGTGAGTGAGTTCTCATGAGATCTGATAACCATTATAAGGGGCTCTTCCCCCTTCACCGGACAGGTCTTCCTGCTCTCTTGTGAAGACGATACCTTGCTTCCCCTTTGCCTTCTGATGTGATTGTAAGTTTCCTCTTCTTGTTCAATATTATGTTGGCTATTCAGGTCTTTTCCCTCTCCATGTAACAGATCGAGACCATCCTGGTCAACATAGTGAAACCCCGTCTCTACTAAAGATACAAAAAATTAGCTGGGCCCGGTGGCACGTGCCTGTAGTCCCAGCTACTCGGGAGGCTGAGGCAGGAGAAATGCCTGAACCCAGGAGGCGGAGGTTGCGGTGAGCCGAGATCGCGCCATTGCAGTCCGGCCTGGGTAACAAGAGCGAAACTCCGTCTCAAAAAAAAAAAAGAAAGAAAGAAAGAAAGAGAAAAAAAGAATCAAATTCCCATTCTCTTTTCTTTATACCAGTAGAGTTTCATAGCTCTTGAAATTAGGCTGACACCATTGAAGCAGGACACCATTCACATAGGTGCTGCAATATATTTTTTGCAATTTTATAACTTTATTTGATATATTTGACGATCAGCGATGAGTTCTCATCCACATTTACTGTCTGTAGATTTCTGTAACAGCTACAGCGGTAACCAAATGATGGAGCTTATTTGGTGACTCTTCATCTTCACTACGTTTTCTGGACAACCGCACACGGATTCAGTATGAGGCATTCCTTACTCCTTTGGCCCAGACAACTTTGTTGAGCCTGGAATCGATGCACACACCTGGACTTCCCATCTCCTTCACGGCAAATTTCCGAATGTCTCTGAGCGCCCGAGGGGCGCGCCTCCGGAAGCCCACTCCATGGATGCCCTTGTGAATGCTGCTGGTTTATCCTCCCTCCGGTCACCACCCGGTTGATGGCAGAACGGCCCTTTTTCTTCGCGCCGCCCTTCTTTGCGGGAGCCATTCTGCCGGGTCCAAGTTGGGAAGGAAGAGCGCGAGGGATTGTGGAAGAAGGAAAGCCGGTCTGCAATTCTCTAAACTCATACTTGCTGGGACAGGGGGACCTGAGGGTCAAAGGCAGCAGCAGGAAGCCATCCCCGGCAAGACTGGCTTGGGCCTCCAGTGCTCGTGAAAACTAACGCATTAGAAATCGAGCTCCACCTTGTGGCGGCTAAAAAGCAAAAACAAGCAAATGCAAGTCTTGCTTCACTCTCAGTTCTACGGCTGCAGTGGGAGACAACCCTCGGAAAGCTTGATTATTTCTTGGCTAGCTCCCCCAGAAGAAATTTCTAAGCACATCTGTACAAGTAACTTTGTTTTTTAAATGCAGGAAGCTTGATTATTTCTTGGCTAGCTCCCGCAGAATAAATTTCTAAGCACATCTGTACAAGTAACTTTTTTTTTTCTTGAGATGGAGTTTCGCTCTGTTGCCAGGCTCCAGGCTGGAGTGCAATGGCGAGATCTCGGCTCACTGCAACCTCCGCCTCCCGGATTCAAGCAATTCTCCTGTGTCAGCCTCCCGAGTAGCTGGGACTACAGGCGCGTGCTACCACATCCAGCTAATTTTTATATTTTAGTAGAGACAGGGTTTCACCATGTTGGCCAGGATGGTCTCGATCTCTTGACCTCGTGATCCGCCCGCCTCGGCCTCCCAAAGTGCTGGGATTACAGGCGTGAGCCACCGCGCCTGGCCAGTAACTTTGTTTTTTAAATGCAGGAAGTCCCCTTCATTCCAGAATGCACATTCCAGAGACTATGGAGGCTGGAGATCTCTCCTGCATCTCATCCATTCTGAGTTACCAGTGCCACTAGATGAAAGAAAATCCATGTAAATGCTTCATGACCTTGGGATGCTGGGGACTCTTCAACTGTGGTTCCTTTCTACCTTTCCATCTCATGACTCCCCCAGCTCCAAATGCCATCTAGTTAACTGCTTCCCAAATGCTGATCTACACTGATGCTGTTCCATCAGAATTGAATGGGGAGGTGTTTGTTGTTGTTTAATATGGATTGGGTTACTGCAGCATCAAAGCATCTTGACTTATAAAGTTTGAAGCAGAGGGCAATAATCTGTATTTAATCACAGATTAACCTTGTTCCCTTTATGTATTCCCTAGTAAATTGTAATGTGCAATCAGATTCCCCTGTTTTCTTTGTTTGTTTTGTTTTGGTTTTGAGTCAGGGTCTTACTCTATCACCAATATATTGTGCAAGGCTGAAGTCCAGTGGTGCAATCATGGCTCAGGACAGCTTCAACCTCCCCAGTTCAAGTGATCGTCCCACCTGAGTCTCCTGAGTAGCTGGGACCACAGGCACACACCACCGTACCACGTGGGGCTTGTTTTTGCTTTCCTGTTTTTATTTTTTGAGACAGGGTTTCATCAGGTTGCCCAAGCTGGTCTCGAACTCCTAGGCTCAAGCCTGCCTCAGCCTCCCAAAGTGCTGGGATTACAGGTGTGAGCCACTATACCTAGCAATGATTCCCCTGCTTTCTAGCAGTTGAATAAATGCTTTCTTAACTAGAAAGCATAATAAGAACTAATATTAGACCATGAGAATTGGGAACACAGATGTATCTTTTTGGTCCACACTATAGAACAAATGGTCTTTTTCATATAGGGTGATGACACAGCCATTGAGAGGAGAACATGAGCAGAAGTCCCAGTTAGGAAAGCAAATCTGAAGAGCAAGGCTGTTATCCCCAATATATTGTGCAAGCCCCTCTGGGAACTCTCGGTCTTGAAATCACAGGTGTGAGCAAGCTAAGCTGTCAGTAATTCTGTTCTTTTGAAAGAAGAGTTCTCAGCAACAGTGAACAGAGTCACTAATTCATCAGAAAAAAAGTCCCCCATACCCTTTACACCCTAAATCTTACCACAGATATAAACCAACTAAGTCTGGATCAGATTTGTGTATGTATACACAAAGCACATAATAGTTATTGAGAAACAAAAGGAAAGACAAACTCTGATACAAAAAGAGCCAATGTCTCCTCCAATAACCATGTCCCTTACTCTCATTCCCTAAGGTCCTAACACTAACTTCCTGTCCCAATTTGTAGGGAAGTGGTGTCAAATGGTTCCTCTTGGCCAGTGTGTTCTCTTCCGGCTGAAATGGCAATCACAGAGTAAACTTTGGAAGATATAGTCAAATAATTAACTGTGTGGGTCTCACAAAGTTGATGGAGATTTTGTGAGACCCACACAGAGTTGGGAGGCTTGCTGATTGATAAAACTCCTGACAATGCATAACGTTTCACCTGTTCTAAGTACACTTGAGCTAATATTATACCAGCTTGTCCCTGTGTTAGTTATCCATTGCTACGTAGCAAATCACTCTCAAAGCAGTGGCTTAAAATAATAGTCATCTAATTTACTATCTGTTACAGTTTCTCTGAAATTTGGGAGTTTCTGGGTTGAGTGTTTCTGGCTTGAAATCTCTCATGAGTTTGTAGTCAGATGTGAGCTGAGGCTGCAGTAATCTGAAGGCTTGACTGAGGCTAGAAAATTCACTTCCAGGTGACATAATCCCATAGATAATGAGTTGTTGCTGGAAAGTTGCTTCCTCTCCCCAGAACTGCTTGAGTATTCTCACAACATGGCTGATGGTATCTCCCAGGATGAGTGATCGGAGTGACAAAGTGTTAAATGGAAGTTTCATTCTTTTTTTTTTTTTTGATGGAGTTTCGCTCTTGTTACCCAGGCTGGAGTGCAATGGCGCGATCTTGGCTCACGGCAACCTCCACCTCCTGGGTTCAGGCAATTCTCCTGCCTCAGCCTCCTGAGAAGCTGGGACTACAGGCATGCGCCACCATGCCCAGCTAATTTTTTGTATTTTTAGTAGAGATGGGGCTTCACCATGTTGACCAGGATGGTCTCGATCTCTTGATCTCGTGATCCACCCGCCTCGGCCTCCCAAAGTGCTGGGATTACAGGCGTGAGCCACCGCGCCCGGCCCATTCTTTTTATGAACTACACTTGGAAGGGATATAGCATTACTTCTGCCATATTCCATTGGTCAGGGCAGTCACAAGTCCTGGTCCAGACTGAAATGGAGGGGGAAAAACCCTCACCTCTCTGTGGGAGGAGTGGGAGGAGCGGGCATTACCTAAAAAGACAATCTGTGGGATGAAATAAATATAAAACATAGATATCAGGGGAAAATATAGACTGCCACAGTCTCTAGAGATCATTCTAGATAGTCAAATAGTAAACATTTTACCAGTCATGATGGGTATCTAGACTACAGGAGTAGAAAAGTAATTTCGAGCCCAGTTTTAGAGAAGGGATCGTTAAAACATGTTTATATAGGTTATGCTGTTGTACATCAAGTACAATTTCTTCTCAGTTGGCACCTCCTGTCCCATTATTGTTACAGGCAAAATACCGTAAGAAGAACTAGATACATTCAGAGAAATCTGGTTTCTTTCCTTTTCATTCATTTGGAATGAAACATGTTACATTCCAACATGTTTCCTGCTTCTACAGTTTCAGTGGCAGGAATGGAGGGTGTTCCTGGGATCAGCAACATAGACTTTCTCTGGCCAAGGCCAATCTGGCTACGGTCACTCCTGAGTGCCCAATCTGCCCACAGCAGAGATGGACACTAAGTCCCTGATATGGCGCCATTCCCCGGGGTAATCACCCAGCTCCCCAGCGGCAGGTTGGACACATTGGACCACTTCCCTCATGGGAGAAGCAGGGCCTTATTTTTATTGGAATAGATGTTAACTCTGAACATGAATATTTCTCTGTACGTGATGCTTCTGCCAAAACCATCATCGGTGGACTTACAAAATGCTTTGTCCATCATCATGCTTTTCCGTACAGCATCGGTTTAATTGAGGGATTAAATTCACAGCAAATAAACTGTGGCAATGGGTCCACACCCTGGGATTCACTGGTCCTACCATATTGTCCACCACTTTGAAGTACCTGGCTTGATGGAACGGTGGGACGATCTTTTGAAGACTTACCCCAGCACCAGCTAACAGGCAATAACCTGCCGGGCTGGGGCAATATCCTTTAGGAAGCTTTGTACACTCTAAATCAGCGTGCAGTATGCATTGCTCTCTCTCCCATAACTAGAATCCAAGGGTCCAGGAACGAAGGGGTAGAAATGGGAATTGTACCACTCAACATTACCCCTAGTGATCCACTAGAAAAATGTCTGCCATCCTTATGAGGTTATGCTGTGTTGACTCAGAGATCCACCGCCGAGGCGGGTGGATCACGAGGTCAAGAGATTGAGACCATCCTGGTCAACAAGGAGAAACCCCGTCTCTACTAAAAATACAAAAAAAAATTAGCTGGGCATGGTGGCGTGTGCCTGTAGTCCCAGCTACTCAGGAGGCTGAGGCAGGAGAATTGCCTGAACCCAGGAGGCGGAGGTTGTGGTGAGCCCAGATCATGCCATTGCACTCCAGTCTGGGTAACAAGAGCGAAACTCCGTCTCAAAAAAAAAAAAAATAGAGATAATGAAGAACGTATCTGGAATACAAGAGACCCATCAGAGTATCTCTTAGTACTACCTCGTTCTGTCATTAAAATTGAGGTAAAACTACAACTATATCAAGATCTGCTAATGCCCCAGATCTTTCAGGAATGAAGGTTTGGGTTTTCCCACTAGGCACAGATCATGACCAACTGAGGTAGCAGCGGAGGGAAAATGGAATATGGAATGAGAAGTGAAAGATGGTACTTATACATACCAGCCATGATCATGGGATCAGGTGCAGAAGTGAAGACTATAATTTTAATGAATATTTCTTATTTTGTCATGAGTAAATTTGTGTCTATCAAACATTTTTGTTTTCTTTCCTCTTTTATCTCATTATCTAACATAAACTGTATTAATAATAGGTAATTTTACATCATGTTGTTTATGTTAGAGGAGATCAAAAAGAAGGAAGGATGAGGGTGGTAGCTCACACCTGTAATCCCAGAACTTTGGGAAGCAGAGGTGGGTAGGTCACCTGAGGCCAGCAGTTCAAGACTCAGCCTGACCAACGTGATGAAACCCTGTCTCTACTAAAAATACAAAAACTAGCCTGCCATGGTGGTGTGTGCCAACATTTCCAGCTACTTGGGAGGCTGAGGCAGGAGAATCTCCTGAACTCAGGAGGGAAAGGTTGCAGTGAACCAAGAACACACTACTGCACTCCACCCTGGGCAATAGAGCAAGACTCTGTCTCAAAAATAAAAATAAAAAAAGAGAGACAGAAAGAGAACATCACCCAAGGACTCTGCATCCTCTTCTGGAGAAAGAGTCAGTGCATTTTTAGTTATAGGGAAGATAGGTGTATCATGTTAGGTGAAAGGGGAACTTTGTTCTTGCCTTTCTTTGGAAATTAAACAAACATGATTTAAGGAGATATTTATGGGTTTATTGGTGACAGGATGAAAGGAATGGACTCTGATGGTGAGCTTTGTGTGTCAAGGTGGCTAGGCTACAGCTCTTCATTATAAATTATTCTAGATGTTGCAGTGAATTTCCTTTTGGATACGATTAACATTTACAACCAGTTGACTTTAAGAAGACTATCCTTTATAATCTGAATAAGCCTGAAACAAAAAATTGAGTTTTTAACAGCAGAACCAAGGTTTCCATGAAGAAGAAACTCTTTTGTGGACTGAAGCATCAACTCCAGCCTGGGAGTTTCCAGCCTTCCCTTCTTGATGGTCTGCCCTATGGATTTCAGACTTACTGAGCCAGCTTCCAAAGTCTCATTAACCAACATCTCATATATGTATGAGTTCCATTTATCTGGTGGAACCCTAACTGATATGTCATATGTTTCTAGTGTTTTCCCCCAGAGACAGGAGAAAAAGGTCTACTGCTCTCTAAAAAACTGAACATAATTATTATTGCTTTAAAATTTCTCATTTGGGCTAGACAAGGTGGCTCAAGCCTGTAATCCCAGAACTTTGGAAGGCCAAGGGGGCAGATCACCTGAGGTCAGGATTTCCAGACCAGCCTGATCAATATGGAGAAAGCCTGTCTCTACTAAAAATACAAAATTAGCTGGAAGTGGTGGTGCATGCCTGGAATCCCAGCTACTCAGGAGGCTGAGGTAGGAGAATCATTTGAACCCAGAAGGCGTTATAGTGAGCCCAGATCACACCATTACACTCCAGCCTGGGCAACAAGAGTGAAACTCCATCTAAAAAAAAAAAATCTCATTTGATTCTTTATCATCTAACAATCTGACAGCTCAGGTACTTACACTAATTAGTTTTATTTAGCTATGGAAACTCTGTAATTATGAACTGTGTTTTGAAATGCCAATCATGTCTACTTACTTTCTCATTGAAATAATAATGTTTATATTTTGCTCCATTTCGAGACTGCCATATTACTTTGATCACTTCTGTATTTTCTATTAAAATATTCCATATTATTAAATAAAACAGAGGAATGATAAAACATTAACCAGCTACTTGGGAGGCTGAGGCAGGGGAATAGAAATGAATAGGTATTGAGAGGAAGAGATGGAGGTGGTCTCTCTCTCTCTCTCTCTCTCTCCCCCCCCCCCGCATCATTAAATTTTATTATTTCCATCAGCAAATACATACATTCTCTAATCTACTAATTGAAAAAAAAAACCTCCTTGTAGTGCACACCTCCTCCTAAACTTCACAAGCAATCTCTGCTTTTCTCGACAGCAACCTCAAGGGACACTTCCACTTCAGTTCTCTACTTCCTCATTTCACATTTTCATCACAAGCCATTCTATATGGCTTCATGTCATTACTGCACTGGGACTACCCTTATTACGGACAACAGTGACATCTGCTGCCATGTTACCTCACTGCCGGTTCAGACATTTGGTGCTTGCCTACGAAGCCAATGGGGGGAAATCTACCATCTGTCAGGTAACAATGGAATATTAAGCCCCTAAACATATATGACTCAGTTGACCAGTCCTTGAACTATACAATTTTCTTGGTGACATCACACGTTTGGTTTTCCTCCTACCTCAGTGACTTCTCTCCCAATTTCCTTGATTGACTCTTTTCTGACTTTTAAATATTGGTGTATCCGAGGGCTCAATTCGACTCCCTCAACTATTTGTATCAATGCAGTCATCTTAGGTAATGTGTTCCTATAACTTGAAATCTCACCTGTCCATTGATGACCCCTCCCAAGTCTCCATCATAACCTCTTCTCAGAAGTCCTGACTGATATCTACCTCCCTCCTCTGCATCCGCTTGAAAATCTAAATGAAGTATTATATGTGGCATGACCAAAACAGACCTATCAATCTGATTCTTCCCCAAAAAACTGATTGCCATGTTTTCTATATCATTTCCAACTTTAGAAAAAGTTAGCACCCTCTACCCAGTATCTTAAGTATCAAATAGGAGTTATTCCTGATTATTTTCCTGTAATGCATCATCAAATCACATTGACTCTATGTCAGAAACATCAACCAAATCTGTGTGTTTCTTTTCTATGCACTACTATCACGTGACTCCAATCCATCACCATCTGGACCCTCAATAGTCTCCTAATTCATCTTTTTGCTCCCACTCTTGCTTCGTAGCAATCCATCTTTATAAACCTTTTTCATAGTGTATCATCTTGCTCCTCCCCTGATTAACGCCCTGTAATAGCTGCCTCAGAATCTTTGCACTAACCACTCCTCTGCCTGAAATATATCTTCCCTTGAACTTCTGAAGCCACCTTTGCAAAATTTTGACCGAGACAGTGAAAGAGATCTAACTTAATCCACCCCATCTTGCTTCTATCCTCCAAGCTGTCCTTGTTCATTTCTGGACATGGGCTGAACTAACTTTGGGAAAAACTGAGTTTATGGTTTAGAACAAAGATGGTAATAGCCTTTTCCCAAAGTAGACCTCCTTCTTGCCTAGGGACTACATTGCCCTGTAGGACTAACAGCCACAAGATTAGAAATTATGGTTTAGGAGTCATGCAGCTGGAAGCTGCAAGATTCTGACCCTCCCTAAACTGCTCCAAAGATCAGTGTTTGATATATTTTGCAGACCCCGCACTTGATGGATCAGCTGGCACCAACCAGATGGATAAACTGGCTCATCCGATCTGGTGGCCCCCACCCAGGAACTAACTCAGTGCAAGAAGACAATTTCAACCCCTATGATTTCGTCTCTGATCCGACCAATCAATACTCTTGACTCCCTGGCTTTCCCCTACCCACCAAGTTGTTCTTAAAAACTCTGCTCCCTGAATGCTTGGGGAAGACTGATTTGAGGAATAATGAAACTCCAGTCTCCCATATAGCTGGCTCTGTGACTTACTCTTTCTCTACGGTAATTTCCCCGCCTTGATAAATTGACTCTGTCTAGGCAGCAGACAACGTGAACCCATTGGGTGGTCACACTTCACATTAGCAGTTCATGTAATTCTGATTTTAGCTTACATGTCACCTCCTCAGGATATGGTTTTCTGAGCCTCTAAAATAAAGTAGCCCCTCAGGCACTCTCCCTTCTAGTCCATGAAACTGTATTTATTCTCTTGAGAACCTTCATTGCTGCCTTCCTTCAATCACAAAATTACCCTTTTCCCTCAATCTTTACAGTCACTGATCTGAGTGCCTCGTTCCCTGCCTCTTCATCTATTGAAACGGACCCAGCATTCATCTGCTAGTCTGTGAAAGGGAGAACAGGTTTCCAGCAAATGATGTCTGCGCTAGTTCTGGTAGGGCTTGGTAAGCCTGAGTTTGAAATTTGGAAGCCACTGGAGAATGAAGAGCAGGGTAATGTCATGATTTGATATGTTGTTAAAATTTTTTTTAAATTGACTCTGAAGCTGAATAGTAACTTTCAAAACAGTAAACACTTTCCTTTTTCATTAAGTCCAATTTATACTTTGTTCTTCTCTGGATTGCGCTTTTGGTGTCGTGTCTATGACCTCTCTGCTTAGCCTTAAGTCTTCACTATTTCTTCTATGTTTTCTTCTCAAAAGTTAGTAGCTTTGCATTTCATATTTAAATCTGTAATCCATTTTGGATTAGTTTTTATAAAGGAGGTAAAACTTAGATTGAGGGGTTTTTTTTTAAAAAAAAAAAAAGCAATTAATAAGGAGACTCTGCAAGGACAGGAAGATTCCTGCCAGCGAGAAAAAGCTGTGCCAGGATGACTCCACCATGGTTTGAGGGAGAAAACCTGTGATTTACAAGGAACAAAACCACAGCAGATACCATTTTGTGGAACGCCTTCTTTGTGGCAGTCACTGGATCACACTCTCATCGTTCTTGCCTCTGATCTCAACAAGCTCCGTGTTGACTATACCCATCCTCGTTGTGGGACAGAAGAGGACTTTAGGGCTTTGAGAGGGGAGGGGACCAGCCTAAGTCTGCAGTTCTTGGGAAGGAAGAGCTGAATTCTAGTGATGGGTCCCATGCACCATGCAGGACCAGCCTCTTCATGTGGAGACACGTCACTGCTCTGAAAGGTGACGGCTTCCACATTACACTCATTTTCCCATTACCCATAATAATCACTGCGGCCCTTCTGCTCTTCTTTTCAAAGCTGTAAAACTCCCCTCTGACCCCCCCGTCGTACTCTCAAGTTCTGCCTCCTACGGCACCGGATTCCCCTCCTGCCAGTTCCTGCACCACTGTTCTCTGCCTTCCCTCAACGTTGAGAAAACAAGTGTTCCTCTACTGCTCCTGCAAAACTCACCCCCTCATTTACTCAAGAACTTCCCTTCTTTACTTGCTCCCTCGGTCTCCTGCAGTATCAATACTTTCTCTAAATTCTATCATTCCTATTAGCCCTCTGATACTCTCTAGAATCTCTTATATTTTAAACAATTATTCTTCAACTTCACATTCTTGTTCTACTCACTCCAAAGAGTCTATTGTACTCCACTGGGTCTATTAAGTATGCCCTTAACAAGCTCACCATTCCCGAGAAATATGTTTCTCATCTGAATTTTATTTTCCACCAGCTGGGTCCTTGCTCTGGGAAGTTCTAGGTCCTGGTCTCTTGGAGAGAGTGATTCTCATATAATTTTCACAGCAGAAGTTACCCCAAGGGACAGGAGGAAGAGTAAGAGAACTGAAACCAGCTGGGGAACAGGAAACAGAAACCAGAGCTCCTTCTGATTTTTAATGGCCCCAAGAATACATCAATATACTACTTGTTCAACAGCATTTGAGGATTGGAGTGGGTCCATTTAGAAAATAAAGTACCTGACTGTTTCTCAACCTCAGTCTTTGTGGGATGCAGAGGTTCAACCCTCTCAACATCAAGGGCCAAGGAATCTGGGTGTCCAGGCCCCTTCTCTCTCCAAAGGTCAAGGTAAAGAGAAGAGCAAGTACTGTGATGATGTCAGAGATATTGGAACCAGAGCAACTCCATCTTGAATAGGGGCTGGGTAAAATTTGACTGAGACCTACTGGGCTGCATTCCCAGATGGTGAAGGCATTCTAAGTCACAGGATGAGACAGGAGGTCAGTACAATATAAAGGTCACAAAGACCTTGCTGATAAAACAGGTTGCATTAAAGAATCCGGCCAAAACCCACCAAAACCAGGATGACGATGACAGTGACCTCTGGTCGTACTCACTGTTACACTCCCACCAGCGCCAGGACAGGTTACAAATGTCATGGCAATGTCAGGAAGTTACGCTATACGGTCTAAAAAGGTGAGGCAAGAATAATCCACCCCTTGTTTAGCATATCAACAAGAATAACCCTAAAAATAGGCAACCAGCAGCCCTCAGGGCTGCTTTGTCTATGGAGTAGCCATGCTTTGGTCTTTTACTTTCTTTATATACTTGCTTCACTTTATCCTATGGAATCACGCTGAATTCTTCCTTGCACACGATCCAAGAACACTCTCTTGGGATCTGGATCAGGACCCCCTTTCGGTAACAGTGAGAAGAATTAGAGGGAAGCAATGAAAGGCAGAGATGAAGATGAGGAGAACGGAGACCAGAAACACAGGGAGATTGAAGGGAGGCAGGGGAGTCGACAGGCAGAGCATCCACACCCAGGAACGTTGCCAAGATTAACCCCGTAATTTCTGGCTGCAGTGGAAGTCATTTATAGGTTTCTAGTGCAAAGAGGTGGTGGGCTTTATGAAATAATAGGTTCTATCCAAGGGTGTCAGAGTGGCATGGAGAGAAATGGGATGCAGAGACAGAAATAAAGTAGTCACCCTAAAAGCATTATTCCCAAGGTTTTGTGTCATTAAGGCTGTTTAAAATTTTAAGTAGTTTATAATTTAAAATTACACCTAACAATGGCTTAAACCAAAGACAACATTTTTGGTTTACTTTCCAAGAATTTTGCAAGTGAGTGGTCCTCATTTAGGTTCTGTCTGAATATCATTAAAAACTGTTAATTTTAATCCGTCTACTTTTTTATCACTATTTGGGCACTTTTTTCCTGGAAATTGCCACCTCACAGCCCCAAGATAGCTGCTATACAGTCTAACCTCACAATACAGCAACTCATGCCAAGAAGAGAGTGATGAAATGAAAAAAGACTGAAGATTTTATGTCCAAGGTGAGATATGTTCAGATTTATTTTATAAAAATGTATTTGGCCATGCGTGGTGGCTCATGCCTGTAATCCCAGCACTTTGCTAGGCCGAGGCAAGCAGGTTACCTGAGGTTGGGAGTTTGAAACCAGTCTGACCAACAGGGAGAAACCTCGTCTGTACTAAAAATACAAAATTAGCCAGGCGTGGTGGCGCGTGCCTGTAATCCCAGCTACTCAGGAGGCTGAGACAGGAGAATTGCCTGAACCTGGGAGGCGGAAGTTGCAATGAGCCCAGATCGCGCCACTGCACTCCAGCGTGGGCAACAAGAGCGACACTCTGTCTCAAAAAAAAATTATTTTTGGGTCCTAATACCCAGAAGGTTTTTAGAAGATTCCCAAGTAAGGAAGGGTAAGAAGCACAGATGTGTCTAAGAGACACAAGGAAACCAAAATATTGTGTGTGTGGTGGTGTGGGGGGGGAATTAAAATAAGGGAAATGGCAGAGGACACCATTATGCACAAAGGAGAAGGACCCAGATGTCAAGAGAAGAAAAAGATACAAAGGACCCGGCAGAGACTAACTGCCAAACAAATTGGCAAGTCTTTTGAAGCCTGATTGTTCTTCCTAAAACTGGGCCCCTAGATGCCTCTGCATGTTTCCCATAAACTCTCTCTATTAAAACATAAGCGGCCTGTAATCCGCTTATGGTGGTTCCCACTGTAGTCCCAGCACTTGGGGAGGTCAATATGGGTAGATCACCTGAGGTCAGGAGTTTGAGACCAGCCTGGCCAACATGGCAAAACGCTGTCTCTACTAAAAATACAAAAATGAGCTGAGCGTGGTGGCACATGCCTGGAATCCCAGCTAGGAGGGTTAGGAGAAGGGAGGCTGAGGCAGGAGAATCACCTGAATCTGGGAGGCGGAGGTTGCAATAAACTGAGATTGTGTCACTGCACTCCAGTGTGAGTGGCAGAGTGAGACTCCGTCTCAAAAAAAAAAAAGGAAGGTTTTCTTCCTTGCTACCAAATGGCCCACAATCAACAAAAATAGCTAGAGGCAAGTAAACAAAAGACAAGTCTTAAAATAAACTTTCACTCTGATGGAACAAAACTCCATTGCCTAATCTGAGTAAAGCTGAAGAGGAAGTGGCTTTGGGGTTGACCTGAGTGGGGAAAATTTCTGCGTATAAAGCAAAAATCCCTGACTCTTTTGATGGCAGAAAGGTCTAAAATGAACTCTGTGAGCAGCAGGGCCTCTCAGTAAATTACAAGGCAGCCGTGGCAAAGCCAGATTGGCTGGACTGGCATCCTAGGCCTACTGTTCATGAGCTCTGTGCATGGACAAGCCAGTTAACCCACGGGTCCCAAACATTTCCTGTAAAGGGCCAGCTAGTCAATATACTACGTTTGGCAAGCCGGAGGGTCTCCATCACAGCTCCTTGGCTCTGCTGTTACAGCGGCAGTACAGTCACAGATAACATATAAATGATGAGCACTACTGTGTGCCAATAAAACATGACTTAAAAAAGGCCGGGTGCAGTGGCTCAAGCCTGTAATCCCAGCACTTTGGGAGGCCGAGGCAGGTGGATCACGAGGTCAACAGATCGAGACCATCCTGGTCAACATGGTGAAACCCCGTCTCTACTAAAAATACAAAAAATTAGCTGGGCATGGTGGCATGTGCCTGTAATCCCAGCTACTCAGGAGGCTGAGGGAGGAGAATTGCCTGAACCCAGGAGGTGGAGGTTGCGGTGAGCCGAGATCGAGCCATTGCATTCCAGCCTGGGTAACAACAGCGAAACTCTGTCTCAAAAAAAAAAAAGACTCAAATCACTATAAACGAATTTTATATAATTTGCACATGTCTCAAAACACTCTTCATTTGCTTCTTCAGCCAATAAGAAATGTAAAAGCCATTCATGGCTCGTAAGTCGCACAGAAACAGGTGTGGGGCCATATTTGACCCGATTTAACTGCCGTGAATGAGTCTCCATCACCTCACCTGGAAATGAGACTAAAGATATTTACAGAGGTCTTTTCTGGAGCAGAACAAATAAGATTGGTGATACAAAGCACTTAATGAGTTCCAGTGCAATAAATATCACGGATATCTTAGTAATTACATAAACCTCTCTATCTGCTGTTTCACATTCTGTCTGGTGAAACTATCCGTGCTTAAACTACACCTCAGCGAACATTCCCCAGATCCCCGTCTCCAGCTCAGACCTGCCCGTGATGTCCAGACACATCATTTTGAGCTCATCTCTCCCTTCAGGCTCATCTTCAGCATTTGGTGTCATCATCTCCTCTCATATCTCTGTGCCATGGATGAAATTATGACTCTCAGAAAATTCTTATGTTGAAGCTCTAACCCTCAGCACCTCAGAATGTAACTATATTTGGAGATAGGACCTTAAAAGAGGTAATAATCGGCCAGGCGCGGTGGCTCACGCCTGTAATCCCAGCACTTCGGGAGGCCGAGGCGGGTGGATCACGAGGTCAAGAGATCAAGACCATCCTGGTCAACAAGGTGAAACCCTGTCTCTACTAAAAATACAAAAATTAGCCGGGCATGGCGGTGCGCGCCTGTAGTCCCAGCTACTCGGGAGGCTGAGGCAAGAGAATTGCTTGAACCCAGGAGGCGGAGGTTGCGGTGAGCCGAGATCACGCCATGGCACTCCAGCCTGGGTAACAGGAGTGAAACTCCGTCTCAAAAAAAAAAAAAAAAAAAGCTGAGGTAATTAGGGCAAACTCTAATTCATTATGACCAGTGTCCTTATAAAACATGGAAATGAGGACACAGACAGGCACAGAGGGAAGACCACATGAAGACATGAGGAGAAGGTGGCATCTACAAGCCAAGGAGAGAGGACTCAGAAGGAACCAGCCCTGCTGACACCTTGATCTTAAAATCCCAGCTACTAAAACCTTGAGAAAATACATTGCTATTGTTTCACCCCCCTTTGTTAATGGCATTCTGTTATGGCCGCTCTAGCAAACCAAACGCTGCTTCTCCTCGAGTTCTCATCTCAATGATGGCTCCCAAATCCATGCAGTTACCGTGGTGCAGTGGTTTTAAAGAAAATGGCCACAAAATTATTTGACATTCCTCCCACTGAGAGGAAGGGTCTATGCCCTCGTTTCTTGAAACTGGGTAAGGTTGGGACTACTTTGATCAATGGAATGTGGTAGAAATGACACCACATAACTTTCAAGTCCAGGTCAAAGAAAGCCATGTAGCTTTTTCTGGTTCTCCTGGGAATGTGCTCTGGAGAAAGGCAGCCATCATGCAGGAAATGGGATTCCCCTAAGACCGCCATGCTAAAGAGGCCACATGTAGTCCCAGCCTCATTCAGCATTTGAGTCATTCCAACCCAGGTGACTGACATGTGAATGAGGAGCTCCAGATGACCCCAATCTCAGCCCTGTAGTCACCCCAAAAACTTGGAGTCGTTGGTGGTAGAGACAAGTGTCAATTCTGCACCTATCTTAATCCCCAACCATTCAGACATTTGCCCCTGAACTTGAAGTGCACCACACCCCACTTCCTGATACACACTGCCAGGTGCCACCCCCTCTCAGCTCTCTTCCTGCCTGTTCTCTCATTCCTCTGAGTGTGGCCTCCAGATGTTTCATGTACCTCCAAAGGTCTGTGAATGCTAAAACCTCTCAAACTTTAACACTGGTTGCATCATGGAAGCCGCACCCACATTCCGACTCACAATGTGAGGCTGCCCCAAAGCGGCCTGGGCAGGTGGATCCCCTCCTGATGTTCTTTTGTCCTGCCTCTGGTGGCTGCTGAGGACAGTCACTACCAGTTGAGTTGACAGAGAAACGTGAAGAGTTTCATTTAACACCACTGGCATATCAGGCAGGCTTTTGGCTACATCTTGGAAACAATCCCAATGTCTGTGTATGTGGACGGCTCACACACTTCCTGCCTCTGATGGCCGGGTCGGTCTGGGACAGCACTACTGCTTGCTGGTGTTCGATTTTGCTGCTCCATGCAGCTTAGTATTGCTGTCATCAGCTGTTGCCTTGGAGATTGTCCAGAAATTCCGGTGGCTGTGGACGGCTCTCTCAGGCTTCAGGCTCCCCAACAGCTGCTGCAGGACAGGTCCTATCATAATCGGGGTGCTTTTCTATGGGACATCAGACACTCTTTCTGGGATCAGGCCCTTGACACTGGGCCACTACTGGAGGGCATGTTCCCCCTGAAGCCATACATGCTCCTCTGGGGACCTAAGGCCTTGGTAGTGGTCTGGCCTGTATTGGCTCTTAAGTTGCAAAGTACTGGCCTCCAGCCGGAGAGAGCTGGTCAGGATGGTGAGCTGGCCAACGGGTAGCCCATGGCTCTATCATCAGCTCTACTTCCAACGGATAGAGCCATGGGCCAACAGGCTCCTGGGGAGTAGCGATTCCCCCACAGTGAAGTTGGAGAGGATGGCAGAACACTGGGCTCGCTATGTCAGCGGAGGGGAGCTGGGTGAAAGGATCCAGTCACCTGACTCTAACCTGTGACAGGGCTACCGTACCTGAGTCCCCATGGCACCTTGCAAGAGCAGGTGCTGCTGAGGCCCCTGCCTCCTTGGTTGCTGCATTCCTTGCTGCTGTCACTTCTCATTCTCCCAGCCCCTGGGAGGTAGCTCGGGTCACCCTGGAAAGAAAAGCAGCTACCTACAAGGAGCAAGTGGATCTCATTGCACAGCTTTAAGAGAAGGTGAGGTTAAAGAAAGACATACAAAGAGAGAGAGAGAGCATCTCAGCAGCAAATGCAGGCATTTGTGTCCAGCATAAACCTGCAGTGGTGCCAATGCCCACCACTGCTTACAGGCTGGGGCAATTCAGGCCTGGGTGGGAGGGGTCTGGAAGCAGGGCATGGCCTGATGCCTGGGAAAATGTTGATAACATGTTCCCGTGATGAGGCGGTTTGGCATCCGCTCCCACGGAATGTGATAGTGATGTTCCTTGGGCCTTTGCCCAGGAGGGTAGGATAAGGATGTTCCTGTGTCTTATGGTCAGGGTGCTTGGGCAGGATCTTTCTCATGGCCCGAAACCCTGTGAAATGTTTCACTTTGACCAAGGTCTGCAAAACGTTAGGGGCTTACAGAATAGTACAGTTTGGACTAACTCTATCCCCATTTTTTTTCTTTTTTGATAACAGTGAGTGAAGTCAAAACAGCAGAAGGCTAATCCATACCGCTGGTCCTTGTCCAGTAAACATCCAGAGTGAGGATAGGAAATAAAAAGCATATAAATCTTATATGCCTAGAAATGCAAGCCATTTTAAGGGTTTTACTTTAAATAGAAAAAAAAAGAGACGAGAGAGACTCACTGTCTTGTAATGGGTCCTTCCCAGAGAGAGGCAACTGTCTAGAGGCATGGGGTTCTTTTCCTCCTTCCTCTTTTTCCCTTATCAACTAGGACAGAAACTAAGAATTTTGGCTTCAAGTAGCAAAAAGACTGATGTGGGGGGAAACCCCGCAAGAGCCGAGGCAAGGGTCTGAAGCCTCAGCATGTTCTCAGATAAACATAGAAT
The DNA here is from genome assembly GCA_028533165.1 of Leontopithecus rosalia. Lineage (NCBI taxonomy): Eukaryota > Metazoa > Chordata > Mammalia > Primates > Cebidae > Leontopithecus > Leontopithecus rosalia. The sequence continues at coordinate 37,052,744 of CM052668.1, forward strand.
TAGAAAAGAATTAGAGATATAGTTAGTTATTCCCATATATAGTCATAAATAATCACAGTCATATGTAGTCATAAATACATACATGTATACAATCATATAATCTTTAATCTTACTAATAAGTCTCAGGTCAAGAAGTACGGGACTGAAGTGGCGTTGGAAAAGAGGTGACCCTAAGGCAAGATGATCTAAGCCCTCTGTCGCACCCGCATAAGGGCTGCTGTGTGACAGTGTCCGCGCTGTGAAGGCGCCGGCTGTTTAGCCAGCTAGGGAAGGAGACATCCAAGATGGCCAAGATGTCGCCTTCCTCGAAGGAGTGAGGAGAAAACTCTGCTCTCCCAAGCTCTTGCGGTAAGCCTGGCAGCTGTCAGGGAGGCCCACAGACATCCGGAGACTGAACTGTCTCTGTGGTGCTGTGTTTCAGCGGTCACGCTCCATGCCTACTTTCAAGTTCCGCTTCTGCACCTGGTTCCTCTTTTCCTTTGAAGATAAGACTTAGTAACAGTAACATAAATCTTAGTGACCTTGTTATTTCTTGACAAGTATGAAAAAAGCACTGACGCCTTAGGTTTTCTCCTCACTTCGCCTTCTTCAAAGTCTTGGGCCCGTCTCCAAGACACGTGATTTACCTGACCCTATCACTGACCACCATTACCTCATCCTACCTGCCGATCCCTCTGCTTTGTACTCAATAAAAGTCAGAGCATCCAGACATTTGGGGCCGCTGCCGGACTTGACGCTTTGGTGGGCAGTGGACCCCTGGGCCCAAACTCTGTTTTCTCTATCTTGGTGTCTTGTGTCTTTTATTTCTACAGTTTCTCATCTCCACAACAGCAGAGAGGGACTCATGGGACCCGTAGGGCTGGACCCTACAGACTGATTGGGAGAAAAGAAAATAGAAAAAAATTACAGAGAGTGTAATGCTCTAGGCAGTTACAAGTCCAAGAAAAAGAGACGGTTTTTTTTGTTTTGTTTTGTTTTGTTTGAGACAGAGTTTCGCTCTTGTTACCCAGGCTGGAGTGCAATGGCGAGATCTCGGCTCACCGCAACCTCCGCCTCCTGGGTTCAGACAATTCTCCTGCCTCAGCCTCCGGAGTAGCTGGGATTACAGGCACGTGCCACCACGCCCAGCTAATTTTTTTTTTTTTTTTTGTATTTTTAGTAGAGACGGGGTTTCACCATGTTGACCAGGATGGTCTCAATCTCTTGCCCTCGTGATCCACCCGCCTTGGCCTCCCAAAGTGCTGGGATTACAGGCGTAAGCCACTTGGCCTGGCCCTAAAGAGAGAAATTTTTAAGTGCTGAGCAAAAACCAGGTCTAGCAAACATAACGCTGGCCCTAGTTACTTATTAATTTATGAAGAAACTTCTAGATATGGGGGGGTGACAAAGGGAAATTAAATCCATTATATATACATACAAAATTTTAATGTAAATATATAATAGATAAATTATGTATATACAATATATAACCAAATCGAAACGGTTTTATAAATTGATTTGACTGGAAATTCAAAATCCATGTATTAATTTTTGTAGTAAAAGTTTATATAACAAAAACACAAAAAGGACACTGATTGGCTTTTGTTCCTCTACTACACAGGTTCTCACTTAACTTTTACCATGAACTGCCAGGCGCGGTGGCTCATGCCTGTAATCCCAGCACTTTGGGAGGCGGAGATGGGCAGATCACCTGAGACAGGAGTTCGAGATCAGCTTGGCCGACATGGTAAAACCCCATCTCTACTGAAAGTACAGAAATTACCTGGGCATGGTGGCAGGCCCCTGTAATTCCAGCTACTTGGGAAGCTGAGGCAGGAGAAGTGCTTGAACCTGGGAGGTAGAGGTTGCAGTGAGCTGAGATTATGCTACTGTACTCCAGCCACACAAATTGACAAAAATTTATGGACTTAATAGTGGGACTCAAATTATAGTTATACATAGGGATCCCATTAAATTTACTTACTCTACCCCATAATCTTGAGACGCTAACTGAAATTTTAAAAATTGAAACCTCACTTTATCTGTAGCATTGACTAAATTTCCCATAGTCATACATTCATTGCTCTAAAACATGTTGAACATAGATTCTGTGACACAATTAATAACAAATTAATATTAAAGTAAGCTTTTGGCATCTACAGATTGGCTTGATCAAATGGGGCCCCTTAGTCCCCCAGTTAATTTATTATGGCCCAACAGAAGTTGAAACAGCACCTTCAAGGATTAAAGTTTATGATATAAAACTTAATTAATAAGCACGGTTATCGACACCGCATCTCCACTTAGTAACCCAAAAGTTCTTCGTGTTCCTAAATCTAAAAAAAAAAAAGTCATAAAGATGTCGTATGATGAATGACGACAGTAGATGGGCTGCTGAGGCTGCCTCAACCACACGTTCTGTGTCTTCATGAGCTATAACTTCCGAGAGAGACCCATCCACTCCCTGCCCGCCATTCTGGAGAGGGCCCTGACCAAGGATTCAGCCCAGACCAGGGTCAGAGCTACCAACACTGCTTCACCTCCTACAGAGATGGAGGTGCAGGCAATGTGAGGAGGGGATCGGGGACGTTTTTTAGCTCTTTCTCATCCCACCCTCATGCCAATCCCAGCTTCATCTACCCTTGAGTCCTATTAAGCCTTTCAAGGATGAGTGGATCAAGATTTTAATCAGGAAAAAATACTTCGGAGGCCCGGGATTTGAGAGTAAGAAATAGAAAATGAGTTTTGGCCGGGCACGGTGGCTCACACCTGTAATCCCAGCACTTTGGGAGGCCGAGGCGGGTGCATCACGAGATCAAGAGATCGAGACCATCCTGGTCAACATGGTGAAACCCCGTCTCTACTAAAAATGCAAAAAATTAGCTGGGCACGGTGGCGCGTGCCTGTAGTCCCAGCTACTCAGGAGGCTGAGGCAGGAGAATTGCCTGAACCCAGGAGGCGGAGGTTGCGGTGAGCCGAGATCACGCCATTGCACTCCAGCCTGGGTAACAAGAGTGAAACTCCGTCTCAAAAAAAAAAAAGAAAATTAGTTTTGTGAGTGTCATTTCTAATTTCTAGACCTCACCCTAGGGAAAGTGGAAGTGGAAAAAACTACAAGAAAACAGAGTGGTGGGGATTTGTAAGGCTTAGATGAGATAGTATGTATTAAAGGGAGAACTTAATTACTTTACCCTTAAGTATAACGTTTGCTGTCATCTTTTTGTATCTTTCTCTTTTAATCAGACTATTGAAGGTGTCCTCTATTCTTTTTATGAGTTTTCTTCTTGTATTGCTTAAATCATGAATGGATGTTAAATTTTATCAAATGTAATTTCTGCCAATATTAACATGATTATTTTTATTCTTTCATTTACAACAGTACAAGTTAGATTGATGAATTCTTTAATGTTAAGCTGCCCTTGCATTTCTGAAATGAACCATGCTTGCTTATAATGTATCTTATATATTTGTCCTTGATCTCCTAGATTTGTTTAGAATTTTTGTATTTATGTTTATGTAAAGATGGCTGTTGTTTCACTTTTCTCTACTGTCCTTATTAGGTTTTACATCTACTTATAATGGTCTCCTCAATGGAATTGGAAAGTGATTTTCTGATTCTCTTCTGTAGTATTACATCTTTTTAAACACTGTTACACTTTAACATTTTTTTTTAATTTTCAAAAAAATTTTTTTGCGACAGTCTCACTCTGTTGCCCAGGCTGGAGTGCTGTGGCATAGTATCAGCTCACTGCAACCTCTGGCTCCTGGGTTCAAGCGATTCTCATACCTCAGCCTCCCGAGTAGCAGGGATTGCAGGCATGTGCCACCATGCCAGCTAAGTTTTTGGTATTTTAAGTAGAGACGGGGTTTCACCATGTTGGCCAGGATGATCTCGAACTCCTGACCTCTAGTGATCTGCCCGCCTCTGGCTCCCAAAGTGCCGGGATAACAGGAGTGAGTCACTGTTCCTGGCCTCAAAATTTATAAAAAGTGTTTACTAAAAAAACTTTTTAAAAACATTCACATGAAGCCAACTAGGTCTTGAGTTTTCTTTTTGGGAAGGATTGTAAATATGGATTTAATTTATTTAACAATTATTAGATTGCTCCGTTTTCTTCCTCATATCTTTCACTTTTGGTAAATTATTATTTTCAAGAAATTTGGCCATTTCATCCGAACTATGAAGTTTATTGTCATGAAGTGGGATAACAACTGTATACAAACTTCATATGGTTCTTTTTTTTTTTTTTTTTTTTTTTCCCCAGAGACGGAGTTTCGCTCTTGTTACCCAGGCTGGAGTGCAATGGCGCGATCTCAGCTCACGGCAATCTCCGCCTCCTGGGTTCAAGCAATTCTCCTGCCTCAGCCTCCTGAGTCCCTGGGACTACAGGCGTGGGCCACCATGCCCAGCTAATTTTTGTATTTTTAGTAGAGACGGGGTTTCACCATGTTGACCAGGATGGTCTCGATCTCTTGACCTTGTGATCCACCCACCTCGGCCTCCCAAAGTGCTGGGATTACAGACTTGAGCCACCTCGCCCGGCCCCATATGGTTCTTTTCATACAAGAAGAATGGAAGCTATCTGAGGGCAGGGATTTTGGTCTGTATTGTTTGCAGATGGATCCTCACCCCCATGTGTAAAACAGTGTCTGACATGTGGTAGGCACTCAATAAATACTAAATTAATGAATCAATAAATAGTAGTATCACCTAGATATTTAAGTGAAAAATACTTGTTGTCTAATTAAAATTATCTCCAGCCCTCATAACACGAACCAAGTCGTATCTACTAAATTCTCATACTCATGTGCACAATATTTATAAATTCCCAGGTGGCTTCCATTTTCATAAATACCTTAAATTTTGAGTTTCCACTTCAATAAAATACTCTTACTAACCACTGCCTAATGCCTTTGTATTTAAAGAAATCAACTCATAACTCAGCCCGATACCTTGCTTTTTCCACATAAACACTCAGAAATTGTCATTTTTGTATTGTGTAACATACTTTCCTGATGCAATGGAAAAAGACGCCACTCAACATGAATATAAGGCAGTCCCGTTATCAGCGTTCTCACTCACCCCAATGTTTTACTTACTCATTTCCTCTCCCTTAACCTCCCGTCTCCCCTAAAGTTCTGTGCATCTCCAAGGCAGAGCCGTTTGCCCATTCTATTCTCACTTTTGACTCCTATAAATGCTTTCAGTTCCCCCCCAAAAAATATATATATATAA
>CM052668.1:37058458-37074231 GCA_028533165.1 Leontopithecus rosalia
AATATAAAAATATATAAAAATATAAAAATATATATTTATATATATATATAAAATATATATATTCTTTAGTGCCCAACTAAGTTATGGCCATAGAAAATAAGGAACAAGATAAAAATGCAAGCGAGACAGTCAGGAGCCATGAAGGACAGTGTGTGACCTCTAGATAGGAGAGCCAGGGCTTCCAGACGGGCTAAAGCTTCCTCCATGGCCAGGGCAGGGGATTCTTACCTTCCTTTCCCACTGGCCTTGGTTAACTACGGTAGAACAGTGCCTGCTACATTCCCCCCATTTTTCTTCTCCTCATTAGGAATTTCCATTTCGGATTTCCAATTCTCATTGCAACGTGGTATATTGGGGCTTCAAAGCTGAGTATTCTTTTAAGTTACAGGACACATACCACAAAGAAACTTCAACATAAAAATGTTGGGAATATAACCCTTGGGAAGGATGGAGGTACTTCTCTGTTTGGGAGAAGAGTGTGACGGGATCTTGAGCATCCGAAGGCATAATTCCGGCGTAATTCTGACAGCTGCCTGCCCCAGCATTCGTCACCCCGCCTCACTGCAGTGAATTTTTACAAGCGTCTGTTGCCTCAGCATCCAGTCTGAACACAAGCTTAATTTTCTCATATGAGGCACAGGACTCAGTCATCCTTGAGTCATCCTTCCCAGTTCTACGCCACAGTCACAAGTCCAAGGGAAAAAAAAGAGGAGCTTTAAATTTAAGTACTGAGCAGAATCCAGGTCTAGGAAACATAATCCTAGCCCCAGATTACTTCTGATTTGTGAACAAACTTCTAAAAGAGGGGTGATAAAAGGAAATTAAATATATCGTATATACGTGCATACAATACTTTAAAGTAAATATATGACAAATAGATGAATAGCGTCCATTAATATATAACCACATCAAAACAAAAATTTTACAATTTGATTTGATTGGGAATTCATTTATTAATTTTTATACTAAAAAATTTATATAACGAAAGTATGAAAAGGCATGATTTGGTTTTGTGCCTTAACAACATAGGTACTAACTTAACTTCGACCACAGCAAAAATGCTCCAATTGACAAAAATTTATGGACTTGATATTAGGGTTCAAATTACAGTTATACATGAGAATCCCACTAAATTTACACACCCTGCCCTTATCGCCTTGAGAAGACAACTACATATAACATTTTGAAAAATGAGTATATCTCACTTTAACTACAGCCTTGCCTAAATTACCCATAGTCATACCTACTGTTCTAAAACAGCCTATGTTGGAGGTATACATAATAAATTACACATTAAAATTAAAGTAAGTCGTTGGCACTTAGAGATTGGCTTGATAAAATAGGATCACTTAGTCCCCCAGTTAAGACAGTTAATATGGCCCAATGCAGGGTGAAACATGGCCTTCTATAATTAAGTTCTGTTACGTAAAACACAATAAAACGGTGACTATCCACGCTGCATCTCCATTTAACAGCCCAAAGTGCTTCCCATTCTCATATCTGAGAATAGAAAATATCATAAAGAGTCCCTTATGATGGATGGCTACGAGCATTAAGGAGGTAGTCCCATCTATCAGGGACCCCATACATAGCACCTAATATTATTAAAAATCGCTAATACTATTCAGTCAAGAACTGGTAAATATTTTGTTCTCATTCATTTGGCTACCATGTTCTGTTAAGTGCTTATTTCTACAAACCCTCAGCTACAGTTCCCTCCACCTCTGAAGAAACACAGTACACCTTTCCAGGCTACCTAGGGGTACCCTCATAGCTGTGTCATCACACACAAGCTTTGTAGACAAGAGCTTAATGACATTCGCAATCTCCATGAGTACAGATACAGCATTGCGTTGAGGACATCCTCCTCCAAGAAGATTCACTTGATATACACATTACAGTCATTTAGACTAATTTGTCTCTTAGTCTATTCAAGGTACTACAACAATTTATTACCCAGGGTAATTTGTAAACAACATAAATTTAGGCCAGGCATGGTGGCTCATGCCTGTCATATCAGCACTTTGGGAGGCTGAGGCGGGTGAATCAACCAGAGGTTAGGAGTTCAAGACCAGCCTGGCCAACATGATGAAACCCTGTCTCTACCAAGGAATATAAAAGTTAGCAGGGCATGGTAGCACACCTGTAGTTCCAGCTACCAGGGAGGCTGAGATAAGGAACTTGGTTGAACCCTGGAGGCGGAGGTTGCAATGGGCCGAGATCATGCCACTGTGCTCCAGCATGGGTGACAGAGTGATGCTCTGTCTCAAAACAAACCCACACACACAACCTAAATTTATTGCTCACAGTTCTGGGAGGCTATAAAATCCAAGGTCAAGGTGCTAGCAGATTCAACATCTGGTGACGGTCATTACTCACAGACAGTGCTTTATTTATTTATTTTTATTTATTTTTTATTTTTTATTTTTTTTTTGAGACGGAGTTTTGCTCTCATTACCCAGGCTGGAGTGCAGTGGCGTGATCTTGGCTCACCACAACCTCCGCCTCCTGGGTTCAGGCAATTCTCCTGCCTCAGCCTCCCGAGTAGCTGGGATTACAGGCACACGCCACCGTGCCCAGCTAATTTTTTGTATTTTGAGTAGAGATGGGGTTCACCATGTTGACCAGGACGGTCTCGATCTCTTGACCTCGTGATCCACCCGCCTCGGCCTCCCAAAGTGCTGGGATTACAGGCGTGAGCCACCGCACCCGGCCAGACAGTGCTTTCTATGAGTCCTCACATGGTGGAAGGGACAGACCAATGCCTATAAGGCACTCATCCTACTTATGAGGGCAGAACAATCATAATATAATCACCTACTAAAACCACCACCTTTTAATACCAGCACCTTGGAGATTAGAATTTCCCATACAAATCTGGGGAGGGGAGAAACAAACATTCACATCAAAGCAGGTGAGTTATAATAAAGCAATCATAACTTTAGGAATGTGGGATTTACAAAGAGTTCCACCCTAACCTCGTCCTTGCTGTATACTTGCCCTACGAAGCTATTTTATTTGATGAGTTTTGAGCTATATTCTTTTGTTTCCTTTTTTTTTTTTAAGACAGAGTGTCACTCTGTCGCCTAGGCTTGGAGTACAGTGGCATGATGTCATGTCAGCTCACTACAACCTCTGCCTCCTAGGTTCAAATGATTCTCATGCCTCAGCCTCCTCAGTAGCTGGGATTACAGGCATGTGCTATCACATGCGGTTAATTTTTATATTTTTAATAGAGACAGGGTTTTGCCACATTGACCAGACTTTTCTTGAACTCCTGGCCTCAAGTGATCCACCTGCCTCAGACTCTCCAAGTGCTTGGATTACAGGCACGAACCACTGTGCCTGGCCTAAGCTGTATTCTCTAGAATAAACCAGTAAATGAAAGCAAAGTGATTTATTGTGTCCTGTGTGCCATCCTAGCAAAGTATCAAACCTAAGGAGGGGGTCATAGGCACCCTGATTCATAGCACATCGGTGAGAAGCACAGGTGGCCAGGTGGGACTTGGATTGGTGTCAGAAGTGAGGACAGTCTTGTGGGAGTGAGTCCTTTAACTTGTGAGATCTGATGCTAGCTCCGGTTAGACAGTGTCAGAACTGAATTTAATAGTAGGACAGACAGTGGTGTCTCCAGAGAATTGGAGAATTTCTCTGTTTGGAAAAAAGCCCACACATATGCTGTTAGACGTATGTGTGTAAACAGAGAAGTGAGTTTTTGCTTAATTGTGCATCTTTGTTTATTCCTTTCCTCTCATTCTTCTCAGCTCGGGAATTGTTTCTTTCATTTTCCTGAATCTCTGAAAAAGAAAGGGCCTGGACTCCCAGATTCCCTGACTCTTGTTATTTGGAGGGATGAACTCCAGTCTCCCACAGAAGGTTAGAGGTGAAGGAACATTCAGACACATAGGTTTTTAAGACAAGCCAGTTTGATGACATCTCCAAGGTGTCTTCTGGAAATGGTAAGGCACCCTGAGTTTCTGTCACTGGATTGATCCCAGCTCCACTGTCCCTCCCCTTGTCCTTCAGCAAAGTCTCTGCTAAGGCTATTATGTAAAAATCATAGGACATCGTTGGTTTAAACTGAGCTACTGTACTACACCAGACAAACAAAACCAAAATAGAGTCACTCAGATGAAAGTTCTGTGCCAGCAAAGCAAAACCTAAGTTGTTTATCCTGCTTTCCAAGAAATCACAAAGAGGGAGAGAGAGAAAACAGCCAAATTCCCAAACAGGTCACTTTCAGTAGGCATGAAAATGCCTCTGTTTTAAGGCTTACAAGAGAGGTAACCTAGTAACCGTGTCAGTCAATCTGGGTCTTTTTTTTTATCATTATTGTTTCCCTATTCCCGGTGCAGAAGAAGCAACTTTAAAATGACCATTCAGCTTTTTGTTCTTTGTTTCTGCTTTCTTTAGCCCTCCTCTCCCTATAAAACCAAACTTCTCTGTTCTACTCATCAATACGTGCATTTTATTTTAAGGGATTAGGTGTTGTCAAATTCTAGAATTACAAATAAAGCCAACATAAACTTTACACTAAATTTGCTGTAATTTTGTCTTTTGACAAATCCTTAGAGCTGGTGTTGCTCAACAGGAAGCCAGGAACTGGCCACAAGAAAAGGAACTCAGCTGGTGGTAAGTTGGGGTCTGGCAATTTAAAAATTGCCAATTATTGTTGGAATGCTTGCTCTGAGGTATCCACTTGCCAAATACAGCTTTTGAGTGTTTGCTATTTTTCTTTTAATCTGAAGTATGCTACAGATATAAAATGCATTTATTGTCTTCTAAGACTTAGTATGAAAGAGAATGCCAGTTATCTCATTAATAATTTTTATTCTGATTACATGTGCCAATGTCCTTTTTGATATGTAGGATTCAACAAAATATATTTTGATGTTAACTTCTCAAATGTTTCCCACTCTGTTTACACACAGCTACTTGAAGCTTATAATACACATATGTGGCCCGTGTTTACAGATCACATTATGTTTCTATTGGACAGTGCAATGCTAGAGACAGCATTGAAAGAAGGTGCTAGTTGTGGAGTTTGCCTGTCAATGGAGAAAGCATTTAGGATAAAAAAATAAACAAGTAAGAAAAGCATCTGGTGACAGGCTGGACCTGGGGCAGGTGTTTTGCAAATGGGTCAAGAGGATATCTCTGAGGATAAAATATTTAAGCTAAAAAATATAAATATTTGAGGCCGGGTGCGGTGGCTCAAGCCTGTAATCCCAGCACTTTGGGAGGCTGAGGCGGGTGGATCACGAGGTCATGAGATTGAGACCATCCTGGTCAAAATGGTGAAACCCCGTCTCTACTAACGATACAAAAAATTAGGTGGGCATGGTGGCGCGTGCCTGTAATCCCAGCTACTTGGGAGGCTGAGGCAGGAGAATTGCCTGAACCCAGGAGGCAGAGGTTGCGGTGAGCCGAGATCACGCCATTGCACTCCAGCCTGGGCAACAAGAGCGAAACTCCGCTCAAAAAATATATATATATATATATATATATATATATATATATATATTTAGAAAGCTCCAGGTAAAAAGATCAAGAGGAAGATCACAGTAGACAGAAGAAGAGAGAAAGCAAGCCCCCTGAGAAGGTGAGGAGCTGGCATGGGCAAGGAATCAAGGAGTCCACCATGTGTCCGGCACAGTGTTTCAGGTGAGAGTGCAGAGAGGAGGCACGGAGATACACAAGACAGATCCCAGGGTGCTTGAGAAGTGTGAGTTAGAAATTTGGAAGCCATAGAAGAGTGCTGAGAAGAACAACACCCTAGTCTGATTTTTCCTTTCAAAATATACTTTTTCTGTGTCTGGACTTTAGGGAACAGCAGGGCCAGGAGTAAGCTATCTGCAAGGTTTATGCAATTATCCAAGCCTGACAGGGCCATGGACATGGGTAGTGGAGATGAAGATGGCTCTGGCTGTGCATTCAGCATGTTCTGTAGATAGAATAAATAGGATTTGGATTGTATTGGGTGGTAAGGAAACTGAAAGGTGAGTTCTAGATTTAGAGCTTTAATGACTGAATATTTGAGCTCCAAGTAGATACAGAATATCGGAAGAGTGGCAGGTTTGGGAGGAAGGGACAATCAATGTTTAGTTTAGGCAATGTTAGGTGTGGGGGTCTACAGGACTCCCACGGGGAGATATCAAGAAGTCAGTTGATTATATGAGACTAGAGCTCCAAAGGAGGCCAATGCTAATAATTCAGATGAGATGACATTACTTTAAGCCGTGATATTGGATGACATCACGTATAGAGTGTGGGACACCCTAAATTTAGAGAAATTGAGAGCAGAAAATACCCTAAATTGGACTGAAAAGAGGTGGCCAATTGAGCTGTAAAGACAACCAAGAGTGGACTGTGTAGACATCTTACGACACAGAAAAAATGTGTTTGAAAAAGGAGAAGGAGATCCAGTGGGTCCTATGTCACTGGAACATCAGGATAAAAACTCAGAAAGGCCCACTGGATTTGGTAACCTGCAGGTCCCACGCATCCTTAGGAGAGTGCATTACCTGGAGTGCTAAGGACTGAGGTCAATATAAAACGGACTCAGCAGAATACGTGAGGTGAGAAAAAACAAGCAAGCAGTTAGAGATCCCATTTCTAAAGGTGTTCTAGGAATTCTCTTTCCAGAAAACACTTCTCTTAAAGAAACAGGGTTGCAGCTTAGAAAGAAGTATGGGCCAAGATTGGTTTTCTTTTAAAGGGAAGGGATAGGATAATGTTTATGTGACAGTAAGAATGATGTAGCAGAAATAAAATCCTGAAGGTTTGTTTTCAGCAGAAAACAGAAGAGCAAATGCCAGGGGAAAGTTCTTGGGTAGATGAGAGAAAGTGGGACAGAAAGCAAATGTGAAGAGGGAAGTCACTGGGAAGAGGTCGTCTTTGTTCACGATAACAAGGGCAGGTAAATTGAGGGTTAGGAGAGAAAGGGCTAAAAAATGCACATCTAACTGTTGCCATTTTCTCATTAAAATATCAGACAAGGCCATTCGCTGAGAGTGGAGTAGTAGAGGAAGTTGGTTAGTTTGAGGATAAAGCAGAAGGGCTGAATGTCATTTTAAGGCATGAGAAATCACACGTGCTGGAGAAGCACAGATGCTAACAAGGAAGTGCTGAGTTTCCATTTGAAACCTGTAATCATACATCCAGATGTGCCTCTCAATAATCGTGACACTGAGCAAGTCACTTCCCCTCTCTGAGCCGTGGTTCCCTGTGGATTACACAAGAACGCTATTTTCCCAAAACAAGGATGTCATAACTAGAAATAATAAAATATCCATTGGTTGACACACATTGGGACCACAGCAAATGGCAGCCCTCATAATCAGTAGAGGTATAATCTCTGATCCACGGTTCTCTTCCCCACTTTATAACTAGGCTGGATCCAAATTTTTACATCGTCTTGTTGGCCTGTCCCCGCCCATCTCTTGTGTCAATATTTTCAAATGACTTAGACATTATTGATACAGCATACCTTCTGAATGCCTTCTAGGATATGGAGAGTGGGTAGAGAAAGTCTGAGTCTGCTGAGGAACTAGGGAATGGGAGAGGGTTAACTATACATTTCTGTTGAAATCAGTCCAGTTGAGCTCCAGCTCTGATTCTACCCCTTTCTGACTGGGGGCTTTAACTAATTAATGTAACCAATGTAAGTCAACTTCCTCATCTGTACAATGGTTGTACTAATTATAACTAAGATTGGTCAATATTCACCATGTCTCAGGGTGTGCTCCGTGCTGACACATGTTAATACACCCCAACCGCAGAGGCTGTGAGAGGAGTTGTTAGGGTTAAAGGAGAAGCTCTTGGCAATTTACCCACTGGGTAACGTTCCTAAGTCGTAGCCACTACTCCTGTGAGCATCGTTCTTGTCCTGACCTTGAACTTCATCATGCATGGCCTGGGACTGAGCCCCATGACACAGCACACAGGCTGGTGAGGACCAAGAGCTCCCATTTGTCACAGACTCCCTCAGTCTAGCCTAGATCCATGTCTAATCTCACTTAATCCTCACCTCAAAGTTAGACTTCACCACAAAACTGTCCTCATTCTGCAGAGGAAAAAACTGAGGCTCAGAGAGATGTCACTGACCAAGAACTCGTATCGGCAAGGTGCCAAAGACAAGAGTAGAGATCTAACTGATCTCAAAGCCCAGTGCTCTTTATAGCAGTGATGCTCAACTAGGGGGAGTTTTCCCTCCCCCAGGACCTTTGAGAACGTCTATAGCCACTTTCAGCTGTCACTCCTAAAGGGGAAGTTGCTACCAGCATCGGTGGATAGAGGCCAGGGGCGCTGCTAAATATCCCACTGTGTGCAGAACAGTCTCCCACAACAAAGAATCATGCAACCCCAAATGTCAGTAGTGCCAAGGTTGAGAAACCCTGAGCTACATTACACAATGTCCCATGAAAGACCTCAGTGAAAGTGACTGGTAATGACAGGAAGAAAATGAAGAGAGAAAGGGAAAGAAGGAAAAAATCATGACACTAGGGTATGACCATATCCTGGAAAGCTTCAAAGGTAGTGGCTCTGAAGCTGCTCATCCTGAATTTCAAATCTCGCTGCCTCCACGGACTGGCTAGACATGTTGCTGAAAAAAACTACTAAAACTCCTAGGCCCTGAATTCCCTCTGGCAAAAAAAAGGGGTAATGATGGCTGCCCCACAATGTTATTACGGATATTAGATGTGAACAAGTGCTAGATAAACTGCTGTTACTTTGAGAGAGGCTGGATAGCCCAGCTCAAATTTTCATGGCCGTTAAAAAAATCATTGTAGTTTTTAGACAGAGAGATTCCAGCAGGGTGGGGGGGTGAGGGAGGTTCATGAATACGCATTTCAACAAATACCTTGGATGTTTGTGATAAAGCCCACAGACCACAGTATAAGCAAATTTGGACAAGTGGCAAAGGCGCAGGGGTCACAGAGACCTTTGGGTTGACTTGGGTGCAGCAGCTTCCCACGTGACCTGCTGCAGAAGCAGGGACTAGAATTTTGTGACTTTGTTTCTTAAAAGCAAGGAAATAGATCCCAGAAACACCTCAGGATATCTTCCCATAGTGTTACTGCCCTGAATTTAGTCATGTGCCCACCAATAAACGATCCTTTGCAAAGCAAAAGGAATTCTAGTTAGTACAAATTAGAAAACCAAGACATACCCGCAAAGGTGGAGGAGGGAATCCTTCTCCAAAGAGTATCTGAACAAAACTGCAATTTGATTTGCAGAGAAGAAATGAGGAAGAGTTATTTGGTCGGGGGAGGGGCGTTGCCAGCAATATCTGTCAAAACTGTTGCATAGAGAAAAGGCTTGGAAGTCAGACTAAGCTGAACTAAAGATGTTTGTCTACTATTTCTTATTTAAGTGATCAGCAGATTTCACAATTGCTCTCGATATTGATTCATTCTTATGGAAACGACAAATAATGAACACTGCCGAGCTATTATGTAGACCAAACTACAACCCATATGTAGCAATTAACGCAGTAAATAGTCTCTGATAAGAACCCCACAAATATGAGCTCATTCTGTTTGAAGATATATAACATGAATGCTAATTCACTGCATCCCAAACAGAGAACTTTGTATCAAGCAGGGACAATGAAAAGCTGCCGGGAGAAAGCAGATATACAGCCCTCTTTGTTCACTTCTTCTAGCATGGAATCTAAGGGATATCATACATTTCGGCTTTATTTGTTTTTGGAGGATGGTGTCTTGCTCTGTTGCCCAGGCTGGAGTACAGTGGTGCGATCCTGGCTCACTAAAACCTCCGCCTCCCGGGTTCAAGCCATTCTCCTGCCTCAGCCTCCCGAGTAGCTAGAGTTATAGCTGTCGCCACCAAACATGGCTGATGTTTGTATTTTTAGTAGAGACGGGGTTTCACCATGTTGGCCAGGCTGGTCTCCAACTCCTGACCTCAAGTGATCCGCCTGCCTCAACCTCCTACAGTGCTGACATTATAGGTATGAGCCACCACGCACATAATATATGTCTACATATTAACGGTAAAGGTTCAAAATCCTCTTCAGCTATGAACTCAACCCAAACCCTAGAACTTTAAATTAGACATCACCTAAAAAATAGGTCAAGGGTCCTCACGGGGGAGGGACAGGAGCTGAGAGACTGGGAGAGCATGAGGCCAAAAGAAGTTGCGGAGCTTGCCAGCACGTTTGCATTGAGTGATGGAGACCAGATGTGAACCTTCTGACTCTGAGTCTTGTGCCTTCCTTACGATACCGAAGCAGCCTCTGTTCAATTCTCCATTGTCCATACACTCTGAGTTTAGTATTTCTGCTGCTGGACAGAGCCCTTTAATCCTCTTGGTAATGGGCCTGATAGGTGGAATGCGTATTCATAATGATGGGAGTATGGAGAATTATCCTTTCCCAAAGGAACTCCGAGAGAGTGCCAATTTCACGCAGTGACTATCGACAAGGCTCACTGGAGTGGGTCTCCTGGTAGGGGGAGGCGCTGTAGTGGAAGTTAATGAATAGTTGGACTGTAAGAGGGTTCTACAGCTGAGAAATGGCCATTGCTGAAATGTTTCATGTTTCAGGTGTGGGAAGATGGAAACCGACTTCTCCATCCCTCTGAATGAATCTGAGAAGGTGCTCCCTGAGCCTGATGGCTACACCATTCTGTGGATCTTGTCATTGCTATTCCACGCAGTCAGCTTTGTCCTCGGGGTCCTGGGCAATGGGCTTGTGCTCTGGGTGGCTGGATTCCGGATGCAACGCACAGTCAGCGCCATCTGTTACCTGAACCTGGCCCTGGCTGACTTCTCTTTCAGTGCCATCCTGCCATTCCGCATGGTCTCAGTCGCCATGGGAGAAAAGTGGCCTTTTGGCCAGTTCCTATGTAAGTTAGTTCACGTCATGGCAGACATCAACCTTTATGTCAGTGTCTACCTGATCACTGTCATTGCCCTGGACCGCTGTATTTGTGTCCTGCATCCAGTCTGGGCCATGAACCACCGCACCACGAGTCTGGCCAAGAGAGTGATCACGGGACTCTGGATTGTGGCCATAGTCTTCACCTTACCAAATTTCATCTTCTGGACTACAAGTACTGAGAATGGGGACACATACTGTATCTTTAACATGGCATTCTGGCTTGACACTGTTGCAGAGAATTTGAACGTGTTCATTACCATGGTCAAGGTCTATGTGATCCTCCACTTCATCATTGGCTTCAGCATCCCCATGTCCATCATCACAGTCTGCTATGGGATCATCGCCGCCAAAATTCACAGGAAGCGTATGATTAAATCCAGCCGTCCCTTACGGGTCCTCACTGCTGTGGTGGCTTCTTTCTTCATCTGTTGGTTCCCTTCTGAACTAATTGGCATTCTGATTGCAGTCTGGCTCAAAGAGATACTGTTCAATGGCAAATACAAAATCATTGTTGCCCTGGTTAACCCAGCAAGTTCCTTGGCCTATTTTAACAGCTGCCTCAACCCAATTCTCTACGTCTTCATGGGTCGCAATGTCCAAGAAAGACTGATTCACTCCTTGCCTACTACTTTGGAGAGGGCCCTGAGTGAGGCCCCTGACCTAGACAAGAGTAGCAACAGAAACACCGATCCCGCTTCACCTCCTGAGGAGACAGAGTTACAAGCAGTGTGAGGTGGGGGGTACTTTTGAGCTCTCTTTCTTCCCTGCGTTTCTTCTACTCTCATACCACCACCACAATCAACAACATAAGAGAAGACAAATGTGTAGGAGGTTTTTCCCACAACCAAGCAGTAGACACCAGCTGGGTGTCCTACAATTAAATTCCAACACTATCTACCTGCAGCTAGTATCGATCCCACAGGTGTAAGGGCTCATTCCAAAAGGCTGCTCCTCCCGTTGAGACACAAGTCACAAATCCAGGCTTCTGAAATTTCTGACAAACCAGCTTCAATTTGGGGTTCCCACCACCCCCTCTTCGGGGGTAGAGTGGCTCATGGAACTCAGAGAAATAAATGAATTGCTAAAGTGGCTCGTGGAACCCAGCAAAACATTTATTTAAGCTTGCTGATTTATTATACAAGACACTACAAAGGATGCAGGTGAAGAGGCACACAGGGCAAGGTATGGGAGAAGGGATATGCAGGTTCCATGCCCTCCCTGAGTGCACCACCCTCCAGGAACCTCCATGTGTTCACCTATCATGAAGCTCTCCAAATCCAGTCCTCTTGGGTTTTTATGGAAGCTTCATGATGTCAGCATTCTTTCCCCCAGTGCACAGTATGAGACCCTCTCTGGGGAGAGTCTTAAGACCCAGAATTAGAAAGGTGGGGGAAGATTAGAGTCCTGATTTGGGGTAGATGAAGGAGAGGAGAGAGATTCTGTTTCCTGAGGCCTAACATACCCAACATTATAACACAGGTCTGTAGCAAAGGCTATGGGAGTTATGAAGCAGAAACCATAGGCTAAAACCTACATACATTTTAGGAACAGATGCCCTAATCCCAGTCCTAACTTCATTTAACCGTGGTCACATTGAGCTATTCCAGGATGAGTGGCTCAAATATTTCCTAAGGGGAAACACTTCCGTACCCCATGATTTAAGGGTAAGAAGTAGACAATGAGGCCACTGTAGGTGTCATTTTTCATGTCTGGACCCCAGCCTATACCCTAAGTGGAAGTGGGAAAAGAATGTAAGAGGAGAGAAGAAGTGGAGGGATTTGTAAGGCTTAGATGAGATAGTGTTGTTTTTTAAAAAAATTTTTACCTTAACATTAAGTAAAATGTTTGCCGTAGGCTTCCCGGAGCTTTCTCTCTTTAAAGTCAGACGGTTGAAGGTTTCTTCTATTCTTAGTTAAGAGTTTTCTTTTATTCTTTAAATCATAAATGAATATTGAATTTTATTAAATGAAGTTGCTATAAATATTAACACAATCATATTATTTTTATTCCTTCATTTATATGATTAAACATTAGATGAATTTCTGTTAAATTACCCTTGCATTTCTGAAATAAACCATGCTTGCTTACGATGGCTTTTCAACATTTATCATCTGTCTCGCAGATTTGTTTAGAATTTCTGTATTCATGTTCATGTAGAGATGGCTCTGTTATTTCACTTTTCTCTACTGTCCTTGTTAGCTTTTACATCAAACGTACATTTTCCTGAAAGGAGTCTGGAAGTGATTTTCTGATTCTATCCTTGGGTATTATATCTTTTTTGAACATTTAGAAAATTTCGTTAGTGAAGCCAACTGGATCTTGGGTTTGCTTTTTGCGAAGACTTTTAAACACAGGTTCAATTTCTTTAACAATTATTTGACCTGGCAGTTTTCTTTTTCACATTGGTCATTTTTGGTAAACCACGATTTTCAAATGCAAGGAATTCGGCCATTTCATCCCAACTACCAAGATTATGTAATCACCCGGTGGATTCTTCCTGCCTGCTGCACAGACAAAACCAGTTCAGTGAGACTGTGGTATTCCAGCAAAGAAAGAGTTTAATTAACATGATGCTGGCCACACGGATGAACTGAAGTTATCATTGAAATCAGTTTCCCTGACAGCTGAAAGGTTACGGTTTTTCAAAGATAATTTGGTGGCCAGGAGCGAATGGGTGCTGCTGACTGGTTGAGGAGGCAATCACAGGAAAGTGGGAAGTGGTCCTCATGCACTGAGTCTGCCTTGGAGTGAGGGGGTTACAGGACCACTTGAGTCATGAGTCACTGCTAGAATGCAAGTGTGAAAAACATCTCAAAAGACTAATCTTAGGTTCTACCATAGAGGTGTTACCCATGGAAGTAATTGGGAAAGTCACAAATCTTGGCCCTTCCTGCCCAGGGATCTCTGGCCACATGACACCTGGGCAGTAAGCGATTATAGAAACTATAATCCTACATTTTAGCAGAATTCAGACCCCTTGAATAATCCTAATCTCAGGGCCTTTCATTACTTTTCAGTCCCAGAGCAAGGAGGGTGTTAGTTAGGGAAGGCCTACTATCATCCTTGCTTCCATGTTAAACTGTAAACTAAATTCTTCACCTGCTTATCTTAGCCTACAGACAGGAGTGAGAAAAGACAGACAACCTTTGAGGCTAAAAGCAGGAAAAAGTCAGCCATGTTAGATTTCTCTCACTGTCAAAATCTTTGCAATTGTGGTTTCATTTATTGTCACAAAACGGTGTCATTGTATGGTACTTGATATGTTTCTTTCAAGTAATGAGAATGTAAGCTATCTGAGGGTAGAGATTTTGGTCTGTATTGTTTACTGATGAATTTCAATCTCCTGCATATAAGATAGTGTCTGATATATGATAGGCATTCAATAAATGTTTACGGCATTGATAAACAATAACATCACTTAATGTCCAGTCAAAATTATCTCCAGCCCTCATAATATGAATCAGGTCAGGTCTAGTAAATTCCCATCCTCATGTTCACAGTATTTGTAAATTCCCAGCCAGCTTACAATTTCACGAACATTTCTGATTTTGAGTTTCTGCTTACGTAAAATACTCTGGGTAACCATCACCTAATGACTTTGTATTTAAATAAATAATTCGTACCTCAGCCCTTTACCTTGCATTCTGCACATAAACATTCAGAAACTGTCATTTCTGTATTGTATAACATACCTTCCTGATGCAATGGCAAAAGACACTACTCAACATGTATATGAGGCAGTCCTGTTACCAATGTTCTCACTCACTCCACTGCTTTACTCAGTTAATTTCCTTCTCCCTTTCCTTACTGTCTCCCCTAAAGTTATTTGCATTTCCAAGGCAGAGTAATTTGTGCATTCTATTTGCACGTTTGACTCCTAAAAATGCTTTAAAGTTCACAGGAGGTGTATACTTTTAAATGCCCAACTAAAATGTAGCCATAGAAAATAAGGAAAAAGGCTGGGCATGATGGCTCATGCCTGTAATCCTAGCACTTTGGGAGGCCAAGGTGAGTGGATCATTTGAGGTCAGGAGTTCGAGATCAGCCTGAGCAACATATTGAAATGCTGTCTCTATTAAAAGCGCAAAAATTAACCGGGCATGGTGGTGTACACCTGTAATTTTAGCCACTTGCGAGGCTGAGGAAGAATCATTTGAACCTGGGAGGTGGAGGTTGCAGTAAGCCGAGAATGTGCCACTGCACTCTAGCCTGGGAGACAGAGAGAGATAAGAAAGAGAAAGAGGGAAGGAGGAAAGGAAAGGAAAGGAAGACAGAGAGAGAGAGAAAAGAAAAGAAGGAACAAGGACAAAAGGCAAGAGGGAAAGGCCAGGAACCAAGAAGAACAGTATACAACCTGTAGATAGAACCAAGACTTCTAGATGGGCTAATTAAGAGACTTCCTCCACTGCCGGGATAGGGGATTCTTACTATTTTTTCAACGGCCTTGGTTAATTGCAGTAGAACAGTGCCTGCTACATCCTCTTCATTTTTCTTTTCCTCACTAGGAGTTTTCACTGTGGAGTCTCAATTCCCATTGCATTATGATATACTGTGGGTTCAGGAAACTGAGTTTTTTGTTTTGCTTTGGTTTTTTTTTTTTTTTTTTTTTTTTTTTTTTGAGACGGAGTTTCGCTCTTGTTGCCCAGGCTGGAGTGCAATGGCACGATCTCTGCTCACCGCAACCTCCGCCTCCTGGGTTCAGGCAATTCTCCTGCCTCAGCCTCCCAAGTAGCTGGGATTACAGGCACGCGCCACCATGCCCAGCTAATTTTTTGTATCTTTAGTAGAGACGGGGTTTCACCATGTTGACCAGGATGGTCTCGATCTCATGACCTCGTGATCCACCCGCCTCGGCCTCCCAAAGTGCTGG
>CM052668.1:37074331-37113324 GCA_028533165.1 Leontopithecus rosalia
GTTTTAAGTTACGGGACACTGACCACAAAGAAACACTTCCCATTGTGTGTCCATGTGGATGGATCACTAACTTCCTGTATCAAGCCTGGTCGGTCTGGGATGGCATTACTGCTTGCTGGTTTTAGATTTTGCTGCTTTGTGCAACTTAGTACTGCTGTTGTCAGGTGTTGCCTTGGGGACTCTCCAGAAATTCTGGTGAATACAGATGACTCTGAACCTTCAGGCTTCCCTGCAGCTCCCGGAGGGCAGGTTTCACTGTAATGAGCATGTTTCACTATGGAACAGAAGTCACTCTTTCTCCAGTCAGGCCACTGCTGACGGACCACTACTCGAGGGCACGCTGTCCCTTTAGCTGTATATGCTGCTCTGGTTACATGGGGTCCTGATAGTGGTCTGGCCTGTATTGGGCATAAGTTGCAAAGTTCTGGTCTCCAGCCAGAGTGAGCTGGCCAGTATGATGAAACTCTACCTCCATCTCACTGATGAAAGAGCCACAGAATACCAGGCTCCTGGGTAGCAGCAATGCCTTCATAGTGAAGTCAGAAAAGTTGATAAAATGCTGGGCTTCGCTGCATTGATAAAGGAGAGGCAGGATGAAAGGATCAAGTCACCTAAGCGTAACCTGTGATATGGCAAATGCACCTGCCTGAGTCCCGACGGCCCCTTGCAAGAGCAAGTGCTGCTGAGGCAGGTACCTCCTTGGTTGCTACAATCCTTGCTGCTACCACTCCTTGACCCCACCAGCCACTCAGAGGTCAAGGGGGGCACCCTCAAAAGGGAAGCAGCTGCCTACAAGGCCAGTACAAATGGAGCTCAACCCTCAAAAATTTTTGGTGACAGTTTGTAAGGTCAAAACAGCAGGGTACCAAACCCAAGGTCATCTAGACTCTCCTGTTATCTCCTAGGAGTTTAATAGTTTTGTCTTTTACATTTAAGTCTATGATCTATTTTGAGTCTTACTTATCTGGTGAAAACCTGACTGACACAGCATATGTTTATAGTGTTAAAAAGAAAAAAAAACAGGAAAGATAAAGCATTAACAGAAATCAGTAGAGATTGAGGGGAAGAAATGGAAATGGTCTCTCCGTCTTCATCATCAAATTTTCTTTTTTGTGTTTTTGCCATCAGCATATACATATGTTCTCTAATCTAACTGAAAACTTAAAAACTTCTTGTGCCACACACATCCTCCTGAACTGTACAACAAATTTCTCTGCTCTCCCTGACAGCAAACTCAAGGGTCACTTCCAGTTTATTTCTCTTCCTCATTTCACATTTTCTCCAGAACCCATCCTAAATGGGTTCATATCTTCATTACCGCCCTGGGACTACTCTTATCAAGGACAACAGTGACACCCTTCGCCACATAACTGCACTGCAACTTCAGACATTTGGTGCTTGCCTACAAATCCAATGGGATAAATCTAAGTGATATAGGCTTACCTGATAATGATGGGAATCTTAGGCCCCTAGGCATACATGACTCAGTTGTCCATACCCCTTTGATTTTAAACTATGTCATTCTCTTGGAGATATTACACTTGTCTGGTTTTCTTCCTACCTCAGTGACTACTCTTTCTCACTTTCCTTGACTGGCTCATTTCCTGACTTTTAAATGCTGGTGTACCCGAAGGCTCAATTCTAGACCCTCCTCACCTGTTTGCCTCAATGCAGTCATCCTAGGCAATGTGTTCCTATAACTTGAAATCCCATCTGTATATTAGTGACCCCCCTAAACGTCCATCATAATCCACAACTTCTCTTCGGAAGTCCAGACTGGTATCTACCTCCCTCGTCTGCGTTTCCACTTGAAAACCTACGGGGCATCATCAAAATAAAACCATAAATTGATTTCCCCAAAACAGCTGCTTGCCAAATCCTCTACATTTCTTTCAAATTTAGGAAAAGTCATTACCCTCTACCAAATGTCTTAAGTCTCACATATAAGTAATTATTGATTTCTTTTTATTTATTTATTTTTAATGAGACAGAGACTTGCTCTGTCATTCAGGCTGGAGTGCAATGGTGCTCTCTTGGCTGACTGCAACCTCCGCCTCCCCAGGTTCAAGCAATTCTCCTGCCTCAGCCTCCCAAGTAGCTGGGATTACAAGCGCATGCCACACACCACCTGGCTAATTTTTGTATTTTTAGTAGAGATGGGGTTTCACCATGTTGGCCAGGCTGGTCTCGAACTCCTGACCTCAAGTGATCTGCCTGCCTTGGCCTCCCAAAGTGCAGGGATTACAGGCATGAGCTACTGATTCTTTTTTTGTGTGTGTGTGACCTAAATTGAGTGGTGCTAACAGTTGACTTGGTTGGTTGGCTGAAACTTGGACTCAAAATTTGCCTACACTAAATGAAGTTTAAATGCCAGATATTTCCTCATATATTATAAAGTATCCAAAGATAAATGGAGTTAGGAATGCTAGAGTGAATTTTTCATGTAAAATCAAGATTACCCATACCTCAAGTCTGTATTCCAGTAGCATCTAGAAGACGTCTCTTCACTGACACTGACCTGGTCACAGGAAACAGAGATATACTATTGTAAGGCTATTTTATTATACATTAAGTGATAGAATATCCTTGAAGTTAAATGATAAGTTTATGATTTCTTTCAGGTTAGGCTACTAGAAAAAAATACACCACAGATTGACTGTCTTAAACAACATTCATTTCTCAGAGTTCCACAGGTAGAGGAGTCTCTAGGACTGGACTCTAGGACACAATCGAGGTGTTGGCAGATCTAGTGTCCAGTGAGAGTTGATGGTTTATGTGTGGTTATCTCATTGTGTCTTCACGTGGCAAAGAGCCAAGAAAGAGAAAACAAACTCTCTTCTGTATTGTCTCATAAGACACTAATGTCTCATTATGAGGCTTCCAATTTCAAGATGTAATTACCTTCCAAAGGTTCCACCTCCTAATGCCATCGCTTAAGGATTAGGACTTCAACATGTAAATCTGGAGGGGATGTAAATATGCGCTCTCTCATAATGATGTAGCTAAAGGAATCACTTAAATGACGAAGATTTATAGTTAATAAGCCAACAAAGGAGACAATATGTAATAATAAACATAGGTACTCTAAGGGAAGGAGGAAAAGGAGAACAAAGAAGACACAGAATAAACAACAAAGAGTAAATTAGCAATTTAAATCTAAACACATCAATACATTAAATATAAACGATCTAAATGCCCCAGTAAAAAGACAGAGGTTGTTAAATGGATAAAAAAGGAAGGCCCAACTATTTGTTGCCCACTAAACACCCACTTTAAATGTGAAATCATAAGTAGATTAAAAATAAAACCATAAAAACAAAGATATGAGCTATAAAAGAGAAAAACCCATGTCAAATTTTTAGAGGTTAAAAATTACAATATCTGAGATAAAACATACTTTGGATGGGATTAATGACAGATTAAACACTGTGGAAAAAACCTTAGTGAACTGAAAGACCCAGCTATGAGAACTATCAAAAATGAAACAATAAAGCCTAAAATAATAAAAAGCATGAGCATCATTTTCAAGTACACATGTGTACACACAAAAAGATGTGTGAACTTGAATAAGGCAAGAGATACAACCTAAACTACAAAGAGAACAAAAGCTAACTCCTACCTTGGCCCATGGAGTAAGAGGTATCTTTGCAAGGAACACCAAGTGGAAGCCTCTAAAACTGCCCCCACCCCAGCCAAATTCTGTGATCAAGATAATAAATGAAAAACAATATTGTGGGAGGGGTAGTGAGGTTTATAAGATATAAAAAAGTAAAATGTATTTCATATCTTATAAACCCTACTATACATATTAGTGCATTCAATCTTTTCTCTAGCAGTTTGAACTAGTAAATGTAGTAGCTATGTACAGTTCTAACACTATCCTTGTTTACTCAGTCTAGTATCTCTGTGAATTATAGGTCTGTTTTGATTGCATTTTTTCTTAATGTTTCTCACTTTTCAACTTTTAAGCATGAATCCTAATTTTTTATTGGATGCCAGAAATTGCCAACTTTAGCTTGGAGTGGGGAGCTGGATATGTTTGCATATATATATATATATATATATATATATATAGAGAGAGAGAGAGAGAGAGAGAGAGAGAGATGGAATTTAGCTCTTGTTGCCCAGGCTGGAGTGCAATGACACAATCTCAGCTCACTGCAACCTCCACCTCCTGGGTTCAAGAGATTCTCCTGCCTCAGCCTCCTGAGTAGCTGGGATTACAGGAAAGTACCACCATGCCCTGCCAATTTTGTATTTTTAGTAAAGATGGGGTTTCTCCATGTTGGTCAGGCTGGTCTCAAACTCCTGACCTCAGATGATTCATCCACCTTGTCCTCCCAAAGTGCTGGGATTATAGGTGTGAGTCACCACATCTGCCCTTCTATTCTTGAGGCTTGTTTTGTGACACATTTATGTTACTTGGAAACAGTTTGATCCTTTTGAATTTTGCCTTTAATCTTTGTTAAACAAAACCAGATTACTTTTTGAATGAGATTCAGTCAGTTAACAATATGTACTATGTAATTACTCTATGACAGGCAAGTTCTAGACACCTAGCATACAGGGGTGAACAAGACAAATTCGTTTCCTACCCTCGTGAAGGTTACAGTCTAATTTCTACAGTCTATAACAACCTTCCTCGTTTAATCTTTGCCAGTCTTAAGGATGAATAAAAATCTTACCTTAGTTTTATTTCATACTTTGTAAGTTGCTTGTTTATTTACTTCAGTTTTTTCAATTTTATATTGGTTATCTTTTTCTTATTCATACTGTGTATATTAACACCTGTAAATCCTGCCATTCCCTCCACCTCTAGAATTGTCTAACTGGACATTTCATATACATGCAATCAATCATGTAATATTCAGTCTTTTGTGACTGGCTTCTTCCTTCAGGATGTTTTCAAGGTTCATCATGTTGTAGCATGCTTCAGCACTTCATCCCTTTTTATACCTGAATAATAGTCTAATGTATGGATATAGTACATTTTGTTTTTTCCTTCATCAGCTGATGGATATTTGAGTTGTTTCCACTTTGCACTGTCATAAATAATGCTGCTATAAGGCCGGGCACAGTGGTTCACGCCTGTAATCCAAGCACTTTGGGAGGCCGAGGCGGGTGGATCACGAGGTCAAGAAATTGAGACCATCCTGGTCAACATGGTGAAACCCCGTCTCTACTAAAAATACAAAAAATTAGCTGGGCATGGTGGCGCGTGCCTGTAATCCCAGCTACTCAGGAGGCTGAGGCAGGAGAATTGCCTGAATCCAGGAGGCGGAGGTTGCCGTAAGCCGAGATCATGCCGTTGCACTCCAGCCTGGGTAACGACAGTGAAACTCTGTCTCAATAAAAATAATAATAATAATAATAATGCTATGAACATTCATACACACATTTTTGTGTGGTCATATGTTTTTATTTCTCTTGGGTATAAACCCAGGAGTGAAACCGCTGGATCATATGCGCAATATGTTTAACCATTTGAAGAACTGCCAGATTAGTTTTCAAAGTGGCTGCATCATTTTACATTTCCACCAGCAGTGTGTGAAGGTTCCAATTCTTCCACATCTCACTACACTTGATATTCCATGTAAATGGAATCATTTAACATGTTCTCTCTTCTTTCTGCCTGGCTTCTTGTCCTCAGAGTAAGTTTGTTGAGATTTATCTATGTTGGGTAATACAGCTATGATTTGTTCTTTTTTTTTTGACACGGAGTTTCGCTCTTGTTACCCAGACTGGAGTGCAATGGCGCCATCTCAGCTCACCGAAACCTCTGCCTCCTGGGTTCAGGCAATTCTCCTGCCTCAGCCTCCTGAGTAGCTGGGACTACAGGCGTGCACCACCATGCCCAGCTAATTTTTGTATTTTTAGTAGAGACGGGGTTTCACCATGTTGACCAGGATGGTCTCGATCTCTTGACCTCGTGATCCACCTGCCTCGGCCTCCCAAAGTGCTGGAATTACAGGTTTGAGCCACTGCGCCCGGCCGATTTGTTCTTTTATTATTGTTGAGTAGTATTCCAGGGTATGATTACACTAGAATTTGCTTATCCATTCCTCTACCTAGGGACACTTGTACTGTTTCCTGTTGGGGGCTTTTATGTATAAAGGTACTATGAACATTCTTTTGAGTCTGTGAGGACATGTAGTTTCATTACTCTTGAGTATATATCCAGGAGTGGAATTCCTGAGTCATAGGGGTTCTTGCTTTTATTTTGCAATTCTACTAAGGAGTCAAATAGTTCTGCAAAGCTTTTTACTCTTCACAGATTTTATATTTTAAGTAACATGTGTATGTTTCCGAAATGGAGTTTTCATTTTGGGGCATTTTCTATAGATTTATCATGAAGGACTGTCAAAACTTTGTTAGAAATATAAACACTCCATTGCACGCAGGAATTTCCTTCTCATTCTTCCAACAGAACTGTCTTGATTTAGGTTGGATCAGAATTAGAATTTACATTATGATTAATATGTAAATAATATTTATATGTCAGTCAGGTATTATCCTATGATTATGATTATTATTATTTTTTAAAAGACAGGGTTTCACCATGTTGGTCAAGCTGGTCTTGAACTCCCGACCTCAGGTGATCCACCCGCCTTGGCCTCCAAAGTGCTTGGATTACAGGCGTGAGCCACCACGCCTGGCCTTTTTTTTTTTTTTTTTTGAGACGGAGTCTCCCTCTGTCACCCAGACTGGGTGATCGCGCGATCTCCGCTCACTGCAACCTCCGCCCTGCCTCCCAGGTTCAAGCCATTCTCCTGCCTCAGCCTCCTGAGTAGCTGGGATTACAGGCGCGTGCCACCGCACCCAGCTAATTTTTGTATTTTTAGTAGAGACGGGGTTTCAACATCTTGGCCAGGCTGGTCTTGATCTCCTGACCTTTTGATCCACCCGCCTCGGCCCCCCAAACTGCTGGGAATAAAGGCGTGTGCCACCGTGCCCGGCCGATTATTTTTTCCTTGTACAACTTTTTTTCTTTTTTTCTAATGAAGGGGTTGCCAAGGCTGTGTGGTACAGTGCCTACTGATAGAAGCAATCACAGCTCACTGCAGCCTGGAACTCCTAGGCTCAAACGATCCTCCCAGCCTCTGTCTCCCCAGTAGCTGGGACTACAGGTGCGCCTCATCGCGCCTGGGCTTGCACAACTTTTCATTCTCCCAGAGTCATCTTATTTATTCCTTCGAGAATTTGAGGCATTTGGTTCTCAGAAAGCCCCGACCTTAAGATTGACTCCACCTCTAGCAGAGAGAAGACCCTTTTTCTCTCGCAAGGAAAATTCCCGCCTCCCCTACTGGATTCCCTCTTCTGGTTGGCTAGTGGCTGCACTCTTTACCTGCACTGGGCGGTGACCGTGTCCCTCAAATGTAAACGAGGTTCCCGCCAGTCGCTGCTTTGTCACTTTCCGTTAACGGAGTGAACGCTTGCCCCGTATCGCAATTGCTTCTCTACACCCTTTTTGTCCTCAAAATCTTCCTCTTGCCCTCCACCCGTAGCTAGAAGCGTTATCGCGGTATACGCCTTAGGGTGTGATTACCCTTTCTCCTCCGCGGAGAAAGCGTTTTCACTTGTACGAACACCTAACTTCTAAGATGGCCGCGCCGATTGTGTCATTCCCGTCATTCTTTGTGCAAAGCGGATGACTTTTCTCCCTATCCAGCTAAGTGGGATGTAGCCCATCTCATGTTTGTCTTGGCCAAGCTCGAGCCTCTGAAAATCAATGACACTTGGGGCGCAGGATTTAGATGCCAAAATATGGGGTTCGCCACCGTCCCGAGCCATCCCTGGATACTTGGGCAGAAAAGGTCCGCTTTACCTTCCGTACAGGCAGTATTCAAAGATGGCCGCCTCCAGGATCAGCGACGAGAGGACGCGGACTTCTTACTTTCCAGTTGTCCGTGCTCCGTACACCTGCAACTTCAGACTCTCTTCGGCCGCCGTAGACCGGCTTGGAGGCTCGGTAAGGGCCCAGAAGCGGAAGAATTGAGTAAGGAAAGCGCAGGTTCTGGGAAGTCTCGGTGGGTTCCCCGCAAGATCAGGTCTGCGTGTGGGTCTGTCTGGGGAGCAGGATGAGGGGAGGAGGGTGTCTCTGGGCGCCCGTGTAGTACGTAGCCGTGGAGTTTGTGGGGGAAGCGGGAGCAAGAGGGAGTCGGGGTATTGGGGTTGGGGCGCCTCCGGAGTCAGCCCTGAGGGATCCCAGTGGTCAGTGGTCAGGGTCTGCCCAGAGCAACGCTTGGAAGTCCGTGGTCAGGGTTTGGTGCCTTTGCGGTTTACTCTGTAGGGCTCAGTGGTAGAGGAATGGAGTGAGGAGTGGTTTTGTCAAGGAAAAGGGTGTCTGCCGCGGATTTGGGATTTTATTTTTCATTTCTGTGACAGGTCTCGGTCTGTTACACAGGCTTGAGTGCAGCGGCGCGATCGTGGCTCGCTGCAGCCTTCACCTCCCGGGGCTCAGGTGATCTTTCAACTGAGCTCAGGATCAGCTTTCCCGAGTAGCTGGGACTACAGGTGAGCACCACCACGCCCGTATTTGTTGTTGTTGTTGTTGTTTTGTTGTTGTTGCAGAGATGGGGGTCTCACTATGTGGCCCCGGCTGGTCTCCAACTCCTGGTCTCAAACGATCTTCCCACTTCGGCTTCGCTTTAGGCTGTAGTCAGGATTTAATATGTGGCTCAGTGAGGACAAGCCCGGGCTCATGGTCAATGAACCTGGGTGTGTGGTCCAAGTTTTGAGATTAATCCAAGGGGCGTGACCAGTGTTAGGAAAGTCTAGATGTGACAGTCGTGGAGACGCATGTGAAGGCTGTGGCAGTCGGGGCATTCGGATTGGTGTGTGTGTTGAGGTCCAAAGGGTACATTCCATCTCAGTCCCTTTAAGTTTCCCTGCGAGGACTCGTTTACAAATCTCCTTATTTCTCACATCTCTCCTTCCTGGTAGATAGGAAGCTTTGGGGAGATCAAAGATTAATCAAATCTAAAATGGTAAGGTGGCCTTGTGTTGTGGCTCACGCCCGTAGTCCCAACATTTGGGAGCCCGAAGTGGGCGGATTGCTTGAGCCCAGAAGTTGGAGACCAGCCTGGACAACATAGCCTGTCTCTCAAAAAAATACAAAAATTAGCTGGGTGTGGTGACACTTGCCTGTAGTCCCAGCGACTCCGGAGGCTGAGGTGGGAGGATCACCTGACCATGGGGAAGTCTAGGCTGCAGTGAACTATGATTGAGCCACTGCACTCCAGCCTGGGTGACAGAGCAAGGCCCTGTCTCAAAAAAAAAATAAATAAATAAACAAAAAAGGGAAAAGAAAAAACAAAACAAAAGAAAATGGTAAGGTTTCTAATAAAGACAAGGATTTTCATCCTTCCTCAAGTTTACTGTGTGAATGTATGTATACACACATGTAAATTTTATTTCAGGTTCTGACACAAGTAAAATAACATCTCTCTTATCCCAAAATATGTTCCCCAGTGATGACTTTTGATAACATTTTTATGTATTTCAATTTCAGTTTTCTATGCTTGATTTTCACAAATCAGATAAACCGCTGAAACACTGGAATAATATGCCTTGTTTAATTATAAACATTCTTACGGTTTTTGTTTAAAAAAATTTTTTTAAGATTTCTGTAATAGTATACCGTTAAGAGGCAAAGTCTCACTGACCGTTGTGACTTGAATCACTAAGTATATGAATATATTTAGTTAGAATTTTAAGACTTAAAAAGTTCACTTATCACTTTCAAGAACTGATTATAATTCTATGTTTACCCAAATATGTTGCTCCCTGATTCTCATCTGCACCTTGGTTTTTAATTTTTTTGCAATTGTAGATGGTGCGTTTTTATTTTCAACCTTTCTGTTCTGCTCTAATTTACTCTTACATAGAAAAGCAATTAGTTGAGAAAATATTTACGTTGTTGTTGGTCAACTTACTGAACAAACTTCCCTGTTCTCCAGGTTACAAAAATTTTCAAACATAACACGATTTAAAGAACCTTACAACTGAATACTTGTATGCCCACCACCTGGATGTTATCATTTTATTGTGTTTTTTTTATTACGTATCTATCTATATATCATCTTTCTACTCATCATTAATCCATATTTTTTTCCTTTTATAGAGATGGCATCTCACTATGCTGCCCAGACTCATCTTGAACCTCTGGCCCCAAGTGATCCTCGCTCCTTGGCCTCCTAGAATGCTGGGATTCCAGGGGTGAGCCACCTCGCCCGGCCACATTAATCCAGCTTGTAAAATATTGCTTTGCTTTTTGGTGCATTTCAAAGTAAGTTGCAGACATTCATACGCTTGCCCCTAAATATTTCAGTATGTTTATCATCAAGTTGTAGTGACAGCTTTTCCTAACCACAAGTCTAGTATTCACATACCATATAATTCAGTGGCTTTCACTGTGTGCAGCCATCACCAAAGGCAATTTTAGAACATTTTCGTCACCTAAAAAGAAACCCCATACCGTTTTGTTACCACTCCCTATCCCTGCATTGCCATGACTAAGTAACCACTAATCTATTTTCTGTTTCTAGAGATTTGCTTATTCTGGACAGTTTATGTAATTGCCGTGATAAAATGTGTGGTCTTTTGTGA
Source organism: Leontopithecus rosalia (assembly GCA_028533165.1). Lineage (NCBI taxonomy): Eukaryota > Metazoa > Chordata > Mammalia > Primates > Cebidae > Leontopithecus > Leontopithecus rosalia. Next base: position 37,084,940 of record CM052668.1, read on the forward strand.
CTGGCTTCACATAGCACGATTTTTTTTTTTTTTTGAGACAGAGTCTTACTCTGTTGCCCAGGCTAGAGTGCAATGACGCAAACTGGGCCCGCTGTAACCTCCGCCTCACAAATTCAAGCGATTCTCCTGCCTCAGCCCTCTGAGTAGCTGGGATTACAGGTGCATGCTACCACGCCCAGCTAATTTTTGTATTTTTAGTAGAGACCAGGTTTCAACACATTGTGCAGGCTGGTCTCAAACTCCTGACTTCAGGTGATCCACCTGCCTTAGCCTCCCAAAGTGCTGGGATTGTAGGCGTGAGCCACTTCGCCCGGCCTACGTAGCATAATTTTTTCCAGGTTTGTCTGTGTTACAGCATGTATCTGTACTTCAATCTTTTTCATGCCAAAATAGTATTTCATGGTATGGGTATAGCACCTTCTGTTTATCCTTTCATCAGTTGGTGGACTTTTGAGTTGTTTCCCCTTTTCGGCTATTATAGTGTGCTTTAAACATTTGTGTGTAAGCTTTGATTGTTTTTATTATATATAAACCTAGAAATGGAGTTGCTGGGTCGTATGATATGTTTAACCATTCGAGGAACTACCAGACTTTTCCAAAGCGGCTGTTCCATTTAACATTTCCACCAGTCATACTTGAGGGTTTCCATGCCCCCACATACCTACCAACACTTGTTCGATTTTTTTTATTGCAGACATTCTAGTGGGTGTTAGGTGGTATCTCATTATGGTTTCGATTTGTATTTCTCTGGAGACTTATGTTGAGCCACTTTTCATGTGCTTATGATATACATAACTGAGGTACATGTATTTTTACTAAATATAGATTACAAATATTTTAATAACTAGATAGCTCCATTTCACTGGATGTGCATACTTACAATCAGCCAATTAATCCTCTATTAATAGGCCTAAATGCTTTACATCAACTTTGCATGCATGTATCACTATTTCCTTTGCCAAAATTTTCAAGGTGGATTTTTGGGTTCTAGTAATATCTCAATTAAAAGTATTCAATACAAAGTGTTATTTCCAAAATTCTTTAGTCACTTAATACTGATAAAGAAGCATGTCTGTTTTGGAATGCTTGCAATTTTTAGGTATAAAATCATCCATCTGACTAAAAATTTATTTTTTATATATGTTCAATTGAATCTGTAAAACTGTCACTCTTGCTTAGTCATATAACTTGTTTCCTCTTCTCTAATATTATTTATACTTGATTCTTTATCAAACTAATTGGGTAGCATTTCTAGAATAGTTAAGATAGTGTTAGTGACCCTGTTGGTCTTTGATACTGCTTTTGACTGTAGAGAATGTACTTTTATTGTTTCATAGAACTTTTATAGGATGTATCGAATTTTTTTAATTGAGGTAAAATTCACAAGACATAAAATTAACAATTTTAAAGTCAACAATGAGGTCGCTCTTAGTTTATTCACAGTATTGTACAACCTCCACTTGCAGTCACTTCACATTCTCCCCTCCAGTAGACCCTGGAAACCACCCTTGTGCTGTGTGTGTGCGTGTGTGTGTGCGTGTGTGTGTGTGTGTGTGTGTGTGTGTGTGTGTATTTGAGATGGAGTCTCATTCTTCTTGCCCAGGCTGGAGTGCGATGGTGTGATCTCAGCTCACTGCAACCTCCACCTCCTGGGTTCAAGCGATGCTCCTGCCTCAGACTCAAAGTAGCTAGGAGTGCAGGTGGGCACCACCACACCAGGCTAATTTTGTATTTTTAGTAAAGACTGGGTTTCTCCATGTTGGTCAGGCTGGTCTTGAACTCCTGACCTCAGGTGATCTGCCCGCCTCAGCCTCCCAAAGTTGGGATTAAAGGCGTGAGCCACTGCACCTGGCCAATGTGCTTTCTGTCATTATGCATTTACCTGATCTGGGTATTTTAAATAAATGAAATCATATAATGTGACATTTAGTGTCTGGCATTTTCTTTTTTTTTCTTTTTTTGAGACAGGGTCTCACTCTATTGCCCAGGCTGGAGTGCAGTGGTACACTCTTGGCTCACTGCAACCTCTGCCTCCCGGGCTCAAGCAATTCTCTTGCCTCAACCACCTTAATAGCTGGGATTACAGGCACACACCACCATGCCTGGCTAATTTTTGAAACTTTTTGTAGAAATGGGGTTTCCCCATGTTGCTCAGTCTAGTCTTGAACTCTCGAGCTCAAAGCAGTCCACCCGCCTTGGCCTCTCAAAGTGCTGGCTTACAGGTGTGAACCACTGCACCTGAGTGTCTGGCATTTTCATTTAGCATAATGTTTTTGTGGTTGTAGATTGCAGGAAAGTTTTGTGCCATTTTTACTTGTGTTTGCTACACCCCCCTCCCCACTCTGAGATGGTCTTGAAAATCGCAACCACCATTCCCAATGTAGGATCCTGGACTCAGGCCCTGGAGGGAACAGAATAGACTTTATTTACAAATAATTTTGTTTAGCTGGGTGAAGTGGCTCATGCCTGTAATCCCAGCACTTTGGGAGGCTGAGGAGAGGGGATTACTTGAGCCTAGGAGTTTGAGGCTACAGTGAGCCATGATCTCGCCACTGTACTCCAGCCTGGGTAACAGAGTGAGACCCTGTCTCAAAAATAAAAATAAAAAATTGTTTGTTGTCTATTCTAACTACCTGACAGACCTATGCAACATGCCCACTTCTGTTTTGGAACTCACTCCGGTTGGAAAAGTTTCAAAAACATTTCTCAAAAACTTGTAAAGCAGAACAACAACCTTGAGCTATTCCTGGGAAAAGGGCTGTGGAAGCTATTGGGAAAGGTAGGCTTGCCGTGTGAAATACACACCCTGGATGTCACTGAAATGTTGCATCCGCCGCCTTCTGCTCATGAATGTTAACATCATCTGGGTTCTGCACCTTTCCACTCGTGGCATTCTAAGAAGAAAAGTCTCTTGCAACTATTATGTGCTTCTGAGATTGCAGAAGGAAAGGGAGCATTTGCAGCTGTGGGTTAGAGGAGGAGTCAGTGCAGGCCCTGTGGGTTTGGAGCATGCAGGAGGGCCACTGGGAGCTTGTCACCATGATTCCTCCCATTTAGAAGGAAAGGTCATGGTGAGAGCATCATGAAAGTCTCTTACTTGTTTTTGAATTGGGCCTAAAGAAAGCCTCTGGGGCTGCCACTCTCTGACCTGGCCTTCAGGCCAGGGGTGTAGCGTCCAGCTTTTCCATTTGTCTTTATGGAAAAAGGTAGTCACCTATGTCACTGTTGGCAGCGCTGATTTCAGGAGGTCAGATTATACGTAGGTTATAAAAGATGACCTTTATATGTAGATGCAAGATGTAGTGGCCATCATCCATGATGAATGAAACTTCCTCAAGGTGGTAACAAAGAGCGCTAAGACATGATGGCAGTAAGTGGCCCAAAGGAACTCAGCAGTGGCTAAAGTCATGTTCTTAGAGACAGGCCACGTGGGTTCAGTCTACTTCTGCTTTTGGACAATATAGGTAAATCTGTAAGCCTTAGGATAATAGTGGAATGGAAAATAATGATATTCTATGAGGATATAACACAGTAAGTAGTAATGAGAAATCAAGTAAGATAGTGCCTCTGCTTGGCTAAGCCCATTTGTCTTCAGACTGAGGCAGGCCTACATGTGAGGTGTATGATGACTTTTTTTTTTTTTGAGACGGAGTTTCGCTCTTGTTACCCAGGCTGGAGTGCAATGGCGCGATCTCGGCTCACCGCAACCTCTGCCTCCCGGGTTCAGGCAATTCTCCTGCCTCAGCTTCCCGAGTAGCTGGGATTACAGGCACGCGCCACCATGCCCAGCTGATTTTTTGTATTTTTAGTAGAGACGGGGTTTCACCATGTTGAACAGGATGGTCTCGATCTCTTGACCTCATGATCCACCCGCCTCGGCCTCCCAAAGTGCTGGGATTACAGGCGTGAGCCACCGCGCCTGGCCTAATGACTTTTAACCAAGCACGTGAACACGTGGTTTTGAAGAAATAAATACCGAAATCCTCACCTTCTCCGTCCTTTTTCTAAAACCCAGTCTAGGAAGTCCCTTGGTGTTTCAGCATCACGTTGGTGCTGGTTCTCCTTTCCACTCTCCCCTCCATACTCGCTCCACTTCCATTTTACAGAAGAAAAACAGGTTATAAATGTATTGCTCATACATGTAGAATATTAGGTTTTGTTGCTCTAGGATTTGTTCTTGCCCCAGGGTGGCTAAAAACTTCTGGGGCCCCACATAAAGGGACAGGTAGAGATGGTCTCGTGTTAAGGTGAGTACACAGCAGCAGTGACAGCACCTGGACCTGCAGGGAATGTACACTCAAATAAATGTACTCTTCAATCCACAGGTTCTGACTCCAGAAGCAAGACACGTCAGTGAGGTGAGGAGGAGGTCCAGGACCTGGATACCATACTTTGCAGGGATGTAATGTGCCAGAGACCAAGATTTCTAGACAGAAATTGAAGGCAGTTCAAGGAGAGACTACAGACGCAGCATCCTACTTACCGGCCATTTCCCAGTAACAGAAGAAAATGATCACATCCCAGGTGACTTTTGGTTTGTTTTATTCTTTTCTTCATCACATGATCGATTTCTGGACAACTTTAAAAGTCAATTGAAGTAAGTGAAAAAGTATAAATTGGTAAACCGGAATTTGTGCGTCAGTAAATGTAGATTCTGATTTCAACATCTAGGCGAAGTGGGATCAGGACCATGTTGTTCACATGTGGTATCATACAAAGATACTTGGTCTTTGCAGTTCTTGGCATAGAGCTCCTCGAACTCTTGGAATTTCCTGAATTATAAGCGTCTTTTTTTTTGAGACAGGGTCTCACTTTGACACCGAGGCTGGAGTGCAGTGGTACAATCTCAGCTCACTGCAGCCTTGGCCTCCTGAGCTCAAGCGATAATCCCTTCAGCCTCCCAACTAGCTGGGACTACAGGTGTGTGCCACCGGGCCCAGCTAATTTTTTTGTAGAGATGGGGTTTCACCTTGTTCCACAGGCTGGTCTTGAACTCCTCAGCTGAAGCAATTCGTCCACCTTCGCCTCCCGAAGTTCTGAGACTACAGCTGTGAGCCATCATGCCTACTCCTCGTTTTTCTAGTGAGACTACTCCTGGTGGAATCCTAGGTAGCTTCGGGGTGGACGCTGGTTGCCAGAAAGACCAAGCCTTGATTAGAAGCTTGGAACTTTCAGTCCTACCCCTAATCTCCAGGGAGCAGAGAGACGTTGGAGATGGAGTTCAGTCACCAGTGGCCAATGATTTATTCACCCATGCCTGTGTAACATAAAACCTCTAAACAGAGGAGTCTGGAGAGTGGGGTTGGTAAACGCATCGAGCTTCTGGGAGGTTGGTGCATGCAGAGAGAGCATGAAGTTTATCCCCATACTCCTGCATACTGTGCCCTGGGCAGCTCTTCCATTTGGCTGTTCCTGAATTGTAATTAAAGCAGTGCTTTCCTTAGTAGATTATTAAACCTGAAGGTGGGCTGCAGAAATCCCCACATTAGTAGCCAAGGGAAAGAAGTCTTTGTAACCTGGAGACCTCACACTTGTGACTGGTGTCTGAAGTGGGGCTGGTCTTGTGACTGAAACCTTAACCTAGGCGGTCTTCCAGGGGTTGGTGTCAGAAATGAATCTAATTGGTGGACACCTACTTGATGTTAGAGAACTGGAGAATTGCTTGATGTGAGCAAAAGCCCACACATTTGATATCAGAAGTGTGTGAGTAAAAACAGCACAATGGAATTCACACAAAAGAACTAGGGCGGGAACCTGATGTGTGACTGGAGCATCCTGTGGGTTATAGTAGCTGTGACCTTCTGTCTAATGTCTCTGTCATCACATCCAGAGAGTCGTTGGTCACAGGATATGTACTAACTCTCAGGAGAAAGTAGATCAGTTCCCGAGAGGTGTCACTATTGCATGGCACTTAGGAGGTTTGATTGACTCACAGTTCCACAGGCTTAAGAGGAAGCATGACTGGGAGGCCTAAGGAAACTACAAATATGGAGGAAGGGGAAGGGGAAGCAAGGACCTTTTTCACGTAGAGGCAGGAGAGAGAGAGTGAAAGAAGTGCTACACACTTTTCAACTGTCAGATCTTGTGAGAACTCATTCACTATCACAAGAACAGCAAGGGGGAAATCTGCCTCATGATCCATCACCTCCCGCCAGGCCCCTCTTCCAATATGACATGAAATTTGGGCAGGGACACAAATCCAAACCATATCATCTGTATATAGTCATGTGTTGTATGATGATGTTTTGATCAGTGATGGATCACATATGGGACAGTGGTCCCGTCAGATTATAAAAGAGGTGAAAATATCATTGCCAAGTGAATTGGAACATTGTAGCACACAATTTATTATTTTTTTTAATTTAGTATAGCTTAAGTATACCCACATTTTTTTTTTTTGAGATGGAGTTTCACCGTTGTTACCCAGACTGGAGCGCAATGGCACGATCTCGGCTCACCACAACCTCCGGCTCCTGGGTTCAAGCAATTCTCCTGCCTCAGCCTCCCGAGTAGCTGGGACTACAGGCGTGCACCACCATGCCCAGCTAATTTTTGTATTTTTAGTAGGGACGGGGTTTCACCATGTTGACCAGGATGGTCTCGATCTCTTGACCTCGTGATCCACCCGCCAGTCTCCCAAAGTGCTGGGATTATAGGCGTGAGCCACCGCGCCCAGCTAGTATATACACATTTTTTAAGTCCACCGTAGTATACAGTTACATCCAAGGCCTTCAGATTCGCTTACCAGTGTACCCAGAGCAACTTCCAGTCCTGCAAGCTCCATTTATGATAAATGCCCTGTACAGATAGATGTACCATGTTTTATCTTTATTTTTAGAGACAGGGCCTCACTCTGTTGCCCAGGCTGGACTGCAGTGGGGCTATTCAGCTTATGGTAACCTCCAACTCCTGGGCTTAAGCAGTCCTGCCTCAGCCTCTCAAAGTGCTGCGATTTACAGGTGTGAGCCACCATGGCCAGCCCCATTTTTTATCTTTTATACCATATTTTATGTTTTATTAATGTATTATGTTCTATTAATGTATTAACGAGGTCTATTAATGTTCTATTAATATATTTAGACACGTTTAGATACATGAGTACTTACCGTTGTGTTGTAATTCCCTGCAATATCCAGTACTGCAATATGCTGTATAGGTTTATAGCCTGGGAGCAATAGACTATAGTGTAGAGCTTAGGCATGTGATAGGCATCTAGGTTTAAGTAAGTGCACTCTGGGATGGCCGAACAACAGAATTGCCTAATGATGCATTTCTCAGATTGTATCCCCGTTACCAAGTGACACATGAATAAACATACGTGTATACATGTTTGCATATATTTCTATGTATGTATATATATTTAGAGATGTTCTGTCTTAGCCCTTAGATCTTTGGATAGTACCTTTCCATTACTGTATTTTCTCTTTCACAAACAAAATTAGTAAATACTAGACCTCACCTAGCCTCTGTATTTATTAATCTGTCTTTTCTATATTGTAACATTCTGTCCTTTTGCTGCATCTTTGGTAGTTTCTTCAGATCTGCTTACCAATTCACTGTAAGTAGATCTTTCAGTTATGCTGCTAACATGCCTGATAATGTAAATATAAACACTTTAAAAACTATACATGTTATATTATTTTGAATAATATGTATTTTTTAAAATTATTGATCTATGTATTTATTGTTATTTATTTTTTTTTGAGACTTTTGCCCAGGCCAGAGTGCAGTGGCACAATTTTGGCTCACTGCAACCTCTGCCTCCTGGGTTCAAGCAATTCTCCTGCCTCAGCCTCCCGAGTAGCTAGGATTACAGGCACATGCCACCATGCCCAGCTAATTTTTGTATTTTCAGTAAAGATGGGGTTTCACCACTCAGATGATCTGTGCACCTAGGCCTCCCAAAGTGCTGGGATTACAGGCTTGAGCCACCACACCTGGCCTATTTATTTTTTAAGCCAGTCACGTTTAGCAGTAGTGAGTAATAATACTTAACTATCTCTTTTTCTTTGGACATGTTTGGAAAGATTCTTTTATTTCTCCTAACAGATAAAGTATACTTATTTGTCATGTAATATCTTGTAGTGTCTGGGGTTTCTTCCTGGTTGATTCTGATAGTACACAGGAAAATTCATTGAAGATTCATGGCGAATAAAGGAATATGCTTTATTCATCCTGATATTGCTAAAATATATTTAGTGCCTGGCAAATATGTGCTCAAAAAGAAAAGAGGATTAGCAAGAGGATTAAATAATCAGTTCTTTTTTTCTTTTTTTGAGACAGAGTTTCGCTATTGTTACCCAGACTGGAGTGCAATGGCATGATCTCGGCTCACCGCAACCTCTGCCTTCTGGGTTCACGCAATTCTCCTGCCTCAGCCCCCCAAGTAGCTGGCGTGCACCATCATGCCCGGCTAATTTTTTGTATTTTTAGTAGAGACGGGGTTTCACCTTGTTGACCAGGATGGTCTCGATCTCTTGACCTCATGATCCACCCACCTCGGCCTCCCAAAGTGCTGGGATTACAGGCGTGAGCCACTGCACCCGGCCAAATAATCAGTTCTTATAGAAACATCTGATTTGTTAAATGATGGATAATTGCACAGTTACAGAATATTTTGCTAGAGATAGATTTTGAATATAGATAGATTTTGGAGATAGATTTTGCTTCTATCACAATGTATATTTTTACAGCACCTGGATATATATAGATGCAGACTATTTGGTGAAAATGAGCAGAACAATGTCCTTCACATTTCTCGCATATAAATAAAAGAGAAACACGTCATACTAAGCAGGACTCTCTTATTACAGGAATCACTGACCCTGGAGGATGTGGCTGTAGAGTTCACCTGGGAGGAGTGGCAGCTCCTGGGCCCATCTCAGAAGGAGCTGTACCGGGACGTGATGTTAGAGAACTACAGCAACCTGGTGTCAGTGGGTGAGGAAAGCTACCCTGTGTCACTCAGAGGGTGCCCAATCAAAGGCCTTTGCTTTCTTGGCTTTCAAAAGCTCTGAAGGGCTTGTAGTGCTCTGAAGTGGTATATTCTGTCCCCTCCCTGGCCCCAGATAAAAGAGTATAATGTGCCCCCTTTAGAGAGAAAATCCCTTTGCTTTGCAGGCACATAAATTACATCATTCCCAAAACAAAACATGGTCCCACGTTGATAGACCACAGCTCAATTCAGTGAGCCTAAGTTGTCATTTCCTGTGAACAGGGTATCAAGCCAGCAAGCCAGATGCGCTCTCCAAGTTAGAACAAGGAGAACCATGGACAATAGAAAATGAAACCCACAGCCAAATCTGTCCAGGTGAGTCAGGGTGAGAGCCAGCAAGGCGGGTGGCTGAGCAGGTCACTTGCTAGTTGTTCAGCGGTGTCTGAGCTGTGAGGGAATCTGAGGATGTGTGGACAGAGCCTCCATCTATCCCACTCCTCATACAAAAGTTCTTTTTCCTTCATGGAAAGAGGCAGATGTGTAGAGGAACATCTGCCTCTTTATCTCCTCTTGGATTTCATCACTGTTTATTTCTTTGAGACAGAATCTCACTGTCGCTCAGGCTGGAGTCCAGTGGTGTGATCCCAGCTCACTTCATCCTCTGCCTCCTGGGTTCAAGTGATTCTCCTGCCTTGGCCTCCGTCGGGGCTGGGATCACAGACACCTGCCACTATGCCCAGCTAATTTTTTGTATTTTCAGTGGATACAGGGTTTTACCAAGTTGACCAGGCTAGTCTCGAACTCTGACCTCTGGTGATCCATCTGCCTCGGCCTCCCAAAGTGCTGGCATTATAGGTGTGAGCCACCGCACCCAGCCTCTCATCACTGTTTATTTAATCTAGGTTTGATTTGTTTTTCTAAGGATTTCTTCCTTTTTTGGATTCTGAAATCTCATTATTTCTTGTTCCCCCATCAGAGCATCACTACCTGTTCCTTCTGCTTCCCTTGCTGTGAATTTCCTCCTTCCATGACTGTCTCTAAAGAACAGTCTTGGATCTCAGCACTCTCTCCTGACCACTGCACCTTTCTGCCCCTTTAGATAATGTTGATTTTTTTTCCCTAAGGTCTTCCCACCCTATGTTGCACCCTGTTCCCGCTTAGTAACCTGGTCTGTTGCTTTGCATATATATGCTTCCTTAGCTTCTCTTTTTTCTCCCACTCCAAGGTCCTCCAGAGGTTCTGTTTTCCATTTATTTTGCTCTGTTCTCATATTCTTTAAACGTTTCATTAAGTTCTTGTTTTCTATGGAGACTCTCAGATTGACATTTCCCTTAATATTTCCTAACTTACATGTTTCTACCATATTTTTCACCCACTTGCATGTCAATTCCTTGAGTTAATCCTGACCACTGTAGGGTTACCTTGAAACTTCCCTGCATCCCCAGCTCCCTTATTTAAAGTCTTTGCACTTTCAGTTGATTTTTGAAGAATTCTCATTCTGTTTCAAACCCAAACCAGATTATTAAACCTCATGACTTCTTTGCTTCAATTTCCTTTTGGAATCATTAACTCTGCCCGTTATTTAGTTTCATTTTTTTGTTGTTTGGTTTCTTTTTCTTTCGTTCTTTCTAACAATACATTCTATCATACTATTATTTAGTTTCTCTTAAATTATATGCTAGACTTATTCCCTTAAAGTTTTTCTGTTCTTCCCATCCTCTGATGGCAGTAAGTCCCAGTGAATCATAGCAGTCAGATAAGATGGAAATTTCTCTTCTGTCAAGTGATATTCTAGTTGAAATCACCATGATATGGTATCACCTTGCCTACACAGAGTTTGCTTTCCTTTTCTTCTTCTTTTTTTTTTTTGAGACGGAGTTTCCCTCTTGTTACCCAGGCTGGAGTGCGATGGCGCGATCTCAGCTCACCACAACCTCTGCCTCCTGGGTTCAGGCAATTCTCCTGCCTCAGCCTCCCGAGTAGCTGGGACTACAGGTGTGCGCCACCGTGCCCAGCTAATTTTTGTATTTTTAGTAGAGATGGGATTTCACCATGTTGACCAGGATGGTCTCGATCTCTTGACCTCATGATCCACCCGCCTCAGCCTCCCAAAGTGCTGGGATTACAGGCTTGAGCCACCGCGCCCGGCCTCCTTTTCTTAAATTCAAAGCCAACTATATTTGAAGCACTACATTTGAAGTAGTCTTTCCCAGTGTGTCCTATACATGTGAAACTTTTCTTGTTTCATTGCCTTAAATATTTTTTGATAGCCTGTTACATAGGGCCCTGACAACTGTGAACATCAATAACAACAACAAAATTCTTCTTGGAAATTACCTGCTAAAAGGAAGAGGCATGAAATTAATCAAAACAGTTAAATGTCTTGTGAAAAATACTGGGAAGATCAATAACAAACCATAATGAGGGATGCTGGGCGTGGGAATGGCTCTTTGGTGAGATGCCTTTGAGCAGCTAAATGAGAGACATGAGTATGTCCCTTGGGTGAATTACCTTCCAGGTAGACAAAATAGCAGGTCCAAAGACCCAAGGCAAGTGTGTGTTTGAGGAACTTCAAGGAAGCCTGTGTAAATATAGAGGAATGAACAAGAGGGGCAGTGGTTGGAGATAATATGGAGGTAAGGACAGTATGATGGGATCTAGAGTTTGAGGTAGACAGGTCATGTATCATCTTTCAAGGACATTTTTTTTTTTTTGAGATGGAGTTTCGCTCTTGTTACCCAGGCTGGAGTGCAATGGCGCGATCTCGGCTCACTGCAACCTCCGCCTCCTGGGTTCAGGCAATTCTCCTGCCTCAGCCTCCCAAGTAGCTGCAACTACAAGCACACGCCGCCATGCCCCGCTAATTTTTTGTATTTTTTTAGTAGAGATGGGGTTTCACCATGTTGACCAGGATGGTCTCGATTTCTTGACCTCGTGATCCACCCGCCTTGGCCTCCCAAAGGGCTGGGATTATAGGTGTGAGCCACCACGCCCAGCTCAAGGACATTTTAATGACTTGATTTTTAAAAAAATTTTGAGATGAAGAAACGTGAGGGAGTTCTGAGTAAAAAGTGACATGATGCAATTTATATTTAAAAGGATCACTTTGATTAGCTGGGCATGGTGGTGCGTGCCTGTAGTCCCAGCTACTCAGGAAGCTGAGGCAGGAGAATTTTTTGAACCCAGAAGTCGGAGGTTGTGGTGAGCCAAGATCATGCCATTGCAGTCCAGTCTGGGTAACAACAGTGAAACTCCGTCTCAAAAAAAAGGGATCACTTTGACTACTTTGCAGAAAATATATAGGAAAAGAAGAGGTTGAAGCCTGGAATCCTCTTGGGAGGCTATTGCTATAGTACCAGACAGAGTGATTCCCTTACACCTAGATAGAGGGGGTGAGTTTTAGTCAGTTTCAGAATATAGGAGTCATCCTTTATCTACAGTTTCTCTTTCTATGTTTTCAGTTATCTGCGGTCAACTATGGTCTGAAAATGTTAAATGGGAAATTCTAGAAATAAACAATTCTTTTTTTTTTTTTTGAGATGGAGTTTTGCTCTTGTTGCCCAGGCTGGAGTGCAATGGTGCAATATCAGCTCACTGCCACCTCTGCCTCCTGGGTTCAAGTGATTCTCCTGCCTCTGGCTTCTGAGTGGCTGGGATTATAGGCATGTGCCACCAGGCCTGGCTAATTTTGTACTTTTAGTAGAGACAGGGTTTCTCCATGTTGGTCAGGCTGGTCTCGAACTCCCAACCTCAGGTGATCCACCTGCCTCCTCGGCCTCCCAAAGTGCTGGGATTACAGGTATTAGCCACTGTGCCTGGCATAAATAATTCTTAATTATATTGCTCGCTATTCCAAGGAGTATGAAATCTTGCACCATCTTGTTCCATCCTGGGACAAGAATCACTTTTTTATCCAGCATATTCATGCTGTATACTCTCCCGACCTGTGTCATTTAGCAGCCATCTTGGTTATCAGATCAACTGTGAAGGTATCACAGTGCTTGTGTTCAAGTAACCTTTGTTTTACTTAATAATGCCTCCAAAGCTCAAGAGTGTGATGCTGGCCTATTGTTATAATTCTTCTATTTTATTATTTGTTACTGTTAATCTTTTGCTGTGCCTAGTTTATAAATTAAACTTTATTATAGATATGTATGCACTGTATAGGAAAAAACATAACAGATACAGGGTTTAGTATGATTCAGAGTTTCAGGCATCTATAGGGGGGTATCTTGGAACATATCACCCATAGATAAGGAGGGATTACTGTATATTTATGAAGGAGGACAAATGGAATTTCCTATTGAAGTAGACAAAGGGTATGAGAGAAACATACAAATGAAAGATGATGGTAAGATTTCTGGCATGAGTCTGACCAGGAATTAATTTGCCATTTCCTGAGAAACTTACCTTGTTTATACACTGACTGCTTTCACCTTTTGTTTTCTTTGTTTAACTTATAATGGTTTATTCTTGTCTGAGTGACAATGAGCACATCTACTTGGAGTTTTTTAAAACTGTGGTAATAGTGTGGTCAGTAGAGCCAGCCTGTGCAAATCTGTTTATGAAGTAGTTCTTTTCCATGCTCACAGAAAGGTGTATTGTTCTCTTCTTCCCTAGAAGTCAAGAACCTTGACAATCATTTACAGATGCATTCACAAAACCAAAGATGTCTGAAGAGAGTGGAACAATGCCGTAAACATAATGCATTTGGAAACATCATTCATCAGAGGAAAAGTGATTTTCCTTTAAGGAAAAATCATGATACATTTGACTTACATGGGAAAATATTGAAATCAAATTTAAGTTTAGTCAACCAGAACAAAAGGTATGAAATCAAGAATTCTGTTGAGGTTAATGGAGATGGAAAATCCTTCCTTCATGCCAAGCATGAACAATTTTATAATGAAATGAACTTCCCCAAATGTGGAAATTCTGTGAATACAAATTCACAATTCATTAAGCATCAGCAAACTCAAAAGATAGATAAACCTCATGAATGCACTGAGTGTGGGAAGGCTTTCCTCAAGAAGTCTCGCCTCATCGATCATCAGAGAGTTCATACTGGAGAGAAACCTCATGGATGCAGTATATGTGGGAAAGCCTTCTCTAGAAAGTCCAGGCTCACTGAACATCAGAAAACTCATGTAGGAGAGAGACGGTATGAATGCACTGACTGTGACAAAGCATTTCGCTGGAAATCACAGTTCATTGCACATCAGAAAATACATACAGGAGAGAAACCCTATGTATGCAGTGATTGTGGAAAAGGCTTCATCAAGAAGTCTCGGCTCATTAATCATCAGAGAGTTCATACGGGAGAGAAACCACATGGATGCAGCCTGTGTGAGAAAGCCTTCTCCAGAAAGTCTAGGCTCACTGAACACCAGCGAACTCATACAGGAGAGAAACCCTATGAATGCACCAAATGTGACAAAGTGTTCCGCTGGAAATCACAGCTCAATGCACATCAGAAAACTCACACAGGAGAGAAGTCGTACATATGCAGTGACTGTGGAAAAGGCTTCATTCAGAAAGGAAATCTCATTGTACATCAGCGAACTCATACTGGAGAAAAACCCTATATATGCAATGAATGTGGAAAAGGCTTCATCCAAAAGGGCAATCTCCTTATTCATCAGCGTACTCACACTGGCGAGAAACCCTATGTATGCAATGAATGTGGGAAAGGCTTCAGCCAGAAGACATGCTTAATATCCCATCAGAGATTTCACACAGGAAAGACACCCTTTGTATGTACTGAGTGTGGAAAATCCTGCTCACACAAGTCAGGTCTCATTAACCACCAGAGAATTCACACAGGAGAGAAGCCCTATACATGCAGTGACTGTGGGAAAGCTTTCAGAGATAAATCATGTCTCAATAGACATCGAAGAACTCATACAGGAGAGAGACCCTATGGATGCTCTGATTGTGGGAAAGCTTTCTCCCACTTGTCATGCCTAGTTTATCATAAGGGAATGCTGCATGCAAGAGAGAAATGTGTAGGTTTAGTCAAATTGGAAAATACTTTCTCAGAAAGTCACAGCTCATCACATACAAGTGATCTCATACAGGATAAAGACTCTGTTAATATGGTGACTGTGCAGATGCCTTCTGTGGCAGCTCAGACTTCATTAAGTAACACTGAGTTCCAAGCAGATAGCAAAGTAGCCATTGTGAGCCAGCCTGTTGCCAGAAGTTCACTCTTAGCAGATAGCAGAATTTGCACAGCAGAAAAGCCTTATGAATGCAGTGAATGTGGTAGTGCTTTCAGTGATCAGTTATATCATATGTCACAAAACACACACAGGAACAAACTGTGATACATTCAAAGTGGAAAGCCCTTGAGTAAAATCTTAGGGCTGATAAGCATATACTCAGAGAAAATTAGTATGAGGCAGAGACTGGGAAAGTCTTTTATGGGAAGATAGATCCTCTCATTAGTGATCATTGGCGCGGTGGCTCAAGCCTGTAATCCCAGCACTTTGGGAGGCCAAGGCGGGTGGATCACAAGGTCAAGAGATCAAGATCATCCTAGTCAACATGGTGAAACCCCGTCTCTACCAAAAATACAAAAAATTAGCTGGGCATGGTGGTGTGTGCCTGTAATCGCAGCTACTCAGGAGGCTGAGGCAGGAGGATTACCTGAACCCAGGAGGCGGAGGTTGCGGTGAGCCAAGATCGCGCCATTGTACTCCAGCCTGGGTAACAAGAGCGAAACTCCATCTCAAAAAAAAAAGAAGAAATATAATGATCATGGAAAAGTCTTTGTTCAGAAATAATACCCCAGTAGGTATCAGAGGCTTTACATAAGGAACTGTTGGAAGACCTCTGAAGTCTGTGAATGTGGCAGGGTTGCTAGTGGTACATTCTGTCTTATCCTCGGAGAAAATCATATAGAAATAAAACTATGAAAATCGTAACTAGAACATCTTCAGCAAAATATGAAAGAACACACGAAGCAAATAAGCCCTGTGAAATGGGTATTTTGGAGATTTTGATTGCAAATCTAACATCATTATACAGCAGATAATATACAGGATGTGTTTTTTAAAACAATATACCTTGAATCAGTAGTTGATATGTCAATGACTAATTAACAGAGGTTGTCAGTGTTACACATCATTGGTTAAATTGATAACACAATGTCCCCCTTCCCCCATTTTTGGCATGAGTTTTCTATTCCCAACCAAGATCATTATATGATCAGCTCTTGTGTTTCTTTGATTCTAAATTTCTTCACTTGTTATTTCAGACTACTGAAGTTCTTCAAAAGGAAATATGTATTTAATTAACAATTGGGAGGCCGAGGCGGGTGGATCACGAGGTCAAGAGATCGAGACCATCCTGGTCAACATGGTGAAACCCCGTCTCTACTAAAAATACAAAAAATTAGCTGGGCATGGTGGCGCCAGCTACTCGGGAGGCTGAGGCAGGAGAATTGCCTGAACCCAGGAGGCAGAGGTTGCGGTGAGCCGAGATCGCGCCATTGCACTCCAGCCTGGGTAACAAGCGAAACTCCATCTCAAAAAAAAGAAAGAACTTAATAATGTAACAAAACAAGTTAGGATGTGTTTGACTTTATAAATACCACCCCAGAGGAGTTAAGTTCAAAACCCAGGATTGGCCGTGCTCTTAATTTAGAAGGTTAGTCCTCATCCTAACCCTGCGGTTTGTCTTATTGTTGGCATACACGCCATTCGGAATAGTTTGTATGATCCATTTTCTTTACCTGAAACTTTCCTTTATCTAGGAACTGTGGACGATGGCAGTGGGAAACAAAAAATTTCAAGCCAGCATTTTTAAAAAGCTGAATTATATGCATGTATAGTTTATACATGCAACTGTAGTTTAAAAATGCATATGCCTATATCAGTTGAAACTAGTTGAAAAATGCATATGCCTGTATTAGTTGAAAAAGACATATAAAGATCAAATTGTCCTGATAATTTCTTATTCACGGTACATATTATTTGGAGTGGGAAGAGGACAAGATTCAATTTTCCTTACATAAAACAGGATGTGAATACTTTTCTAGAAAGTGTTTATGTCTTATTTCCACCTAAATTATAAATTCCGTGATAGTTTGTAGGCAATTGTATATACCCTAACAGATACCAAGATAGAAATTAATTATATGTAGATTTGGAAGATGAATGAAGGTGCGTGAATAACCCAGTGGACAACTGATCAGAATTACTTTTGTCATTGAAGAAAAGGAGCTACCAGAAAGAAATTCTAAGGATAGTACTATTCTAAAAAAAAAACTTTTTAAAAAATCCTGAATAGAGCCTCATTTCTGTCGTAAGAGGGGCAGAACAGAGAAGGGATAGGATTCACAGAATAAGCCCAATTAAAAAAACAAAATAACTTCATTCTCTAAAAATAAAGGACAGCATGTAAGATGAATAAAGGTGAGATCCTTTTGGATATTTTAGGTAAGAACCCCTAACTCTGTCTATAGGTCTGTCACCTTGAAGAGTTGCCACTGTTTTAAAGATCCTGCCTCCTCTGTGATGTGCTCATTGGAACATACGATTTACCTTCATCATTCCTTCTCACCTAGGGTTGAGACCCTTGTTCTCTCCTATACTCAGAGTTCCTTCCCTTAATCTAATAAAGATTTATCCACGTTAGAAACAGTCCTGTTTACAAGGAAAAATAAAGTGGAAATTTGCCTTAAAGTGACTGCCTCACAATTGAAACCCAAACTCTGGGTTACTGGGTGATTACAACAAATAGTCTTTGAGCATTTGCACTGTGGCAGGCACTTGTACACACAGGATACACTGATGAACTAAAAATGAAGTAGTGGCCTGTAACAGGATGGATTCAGATGCTCTGCAGTTAAGAATATAAGAAATGGACTCGTCAATCTAGACTTCAGATTCTGTCTACTTCTTGCCTTGTGAATATGTACATCATAACAGTCATAGCATCTTACTCCCTGAACACATAAATCGGGGTGCACTATTGGGCTGCCCAGGCCTTTCCTTGGGACCGGATGTTGAATTCACCTTAAGAAGTTGGCATCCCAGCTAAATAAATTTAACTGGATACTCAATTCCAGGTTGCCTCTTTCAAAAGGCACATCGCCCCTCACCTTCATAAAAATTGTAGCTGACATTTATTAAGCATCCGGTTTGCCAAACGGTAACTGCACTATTTAGTAATTTTGAAAATTTAAACAGCTGTTTGCTTTTATTTTGTTTGAAACAGGGTCATGCTCTGTTGCCCAGGCTGGAGTGCAGTGGCCTGATCATGGCTTACTGAGGCCAAGTCATCCTCCCACCTCCGCCTCCTGGGCTCAAGTCATCCTCCCACCTCAGCCTCAGGAGTGGCTGGGACTACAAGTGCGTGCCACCACACCCTGCTAATTTGTATTCTTTTGTAAAGGCAGGGTCTCACTATGTTGCCTAGGCTGGTCTCCAACTCCTGGGCATAAGTCATCCTCCCGACTTGGCCTCCCAAAGTGCTGGAATTACAGGCTTGAGCCATGGCTCCTGGGCTCTTTAGTTATTGGATGGATGGATGATTGCATACTGGATGGATGGATAGATCGATGTATATATGGAGAGACATATATATATATATACATACATACATGTATGTATGTTTGTGATGAGAATTCAAGTGATGAAATCAAATATTTACCCGAAGTATTGCAATTGTGAAAACTGTAGGATGAAACTGAAAAAAAAAAAAAAGGTCTTCAATAAGAATCAGAAATGTGGGTAATAGAAATTTTTTTCTTGTGTCAGAATAAATCTGAAAGAAAATATTTATGGAAAAAAATACGGTAAAGTTGGGAACTAGAGAGAAAAAAATTCGACTTTAGTAGCGTCCAGTCCAGAAGTTTGTAGGCAATGATATGAATGATGATAGAGGAAGGCAAATGTTTCTTACTGTTATTTTTAGGATGGACTTGGACTTGAACTGAACTGGATGTAGACCCACTAGGTAAATGTAGCTTTAATTACAACTGTAATCAGCAGTCAATTATTAAGCCTCAACCCACCTACTCTCTGGGGTCCTTGGGCCTCCAAAGTTCCAGCCTCCTCAGGCCCCTAAACCACAGACAGGTACAGGCCTCCTCAAACACTGACTCCAAGTTAAATCTGAAACCTTTCACTAAAACCTCCAGCCCCAAGCTTCTCTATCACATTAAATTGCAAAGCCGATTCGGACACCAAATTCATTCATTAATACACACTTTTCTACCCCGTTTCTCAACCACTGATTCCCACTGCATTTCCTCAACGACCATCAACTTCGACAGTTGGCCTTTCGATCGTTAATATCTTCCAGTCTCTTAATCACTGACCGCTAAGTGCCCTATCCCCAAAGCCAGGCTTCTCCATTGAGTAAACCCAGACAGAACCCCAGGACACGAGGTTCCACATGGTCTCAGAACAGGGGCTCCCCTGCACGGACCCCCCCACAGGCCTTTCACTTAGAGCCACACTCAGACCCCGACCCACCCGATCCCGTGTCTCTCCCGACTCCATCGAACACTGGGACCAAATGCTGAGCCTGAACCCAAAACGACTTCCATCTCTCTCCGACTTCATCGCTAGGACCTTTGAGGGCCCTCGGCGTCGGGCGGGGAAACCAAACGTTCCCACACATCCAAGCTCCTCCCTCGGCCTCCTATTGTGACGTATATGGCCACGCCCATCTCGGAGACTCCCACCGGAGAATCCGGAAGGAAGGGCTGTTACCACTGCGTTGGTAACAATAATACTGAAAATTTAGTCTGTAATTCAAGTAGGGTAATCTGAATTATCTCATATTACAATTCTTAAGCATCTTCAAAATGAGAGATCAAATTTTGTTATGACTTGAATTATTCACTAAGAAACATTCTGAGTGAGAGTTTTATTAAATTATAATAGGAGCCATCGAGGACTAGCATGGGGTCTAGGACCCTTGTCTTTCTACAAACCTAGATCAGATCTAAGGAATTATTCCTCCTCCTTGACTGACCTTGCCACTGAGTCTGTTTCTATCCCAGAATACTTCCTTTCTAGACATAAGTAGTAAGACTTCCTTTCCTTGCAGACTCTTCATCTCAGAGTGCAACAGAAAATACTCACTGAACTTCTTCCCTCTGCCAGGATGGTGAGTTCGGTACGAAGGTCATGACAGCCAGTACATGAGGGAGAAAGGCAGCCAGACCCTCAAATAAAGGTCTGTGATTCTGTGACCTCCCCTCCCCTCAGAACTGCAATTATCGCTATACGGTAAATGACAGTGAAGCCTTGGGGAGCTGAGAACACTTCTGAAATTTTGTTTCCCAGTTGCTAATTACCAACACCAATGACGAGTTTCTTAGGTGTGTCTTCAAAGAGACAGCTGCAGTGTTTGGGAAAGGCTCTTACTTTTTCATGATCCCTAGAGACACACAGGGTCTCATATGGAAGGAACAAGAAATACTGAGGTCTGACCCATGAAGCACATACAGAGATATTCGTGTGTCTCTCTGGGTTCCAGGCTTCCTTGAGTTCTTCTACCCATAATCTAGTTAACTCTAAATTTTCAGATGCTTGAGCTATACACTTTGGATTATTCAGCAGATACACAGAAACAGAAAATGTTACTAAGAAGGACATCTAGTGAGGTAAGAGTAAAAGCAAGAACACAACATCAGTAATTTGCATTAGAGATTACTGGACTTGTTTGTATAATTAAAGGAAAAATAACTTGGAAACGATGATATAGAAATATTCTAGGAAAATGTGCTTCACCAATATTGACCCTGGCAGGGTTAAGAAATTGGGACAGAAATTTACCCTTAGAAGAAAGAGAGATGTATAGCATTCTCTCAAAGATAAAAGCACCAGCATCAGACAGTTTAACCAGAATATTACATCATTCTTTTAAGTATTACCTAAGCCAACTCTGCATCTCAATTCAACAGCATGGAATGGTTATCAAAATTCACGACACTTATCTTTGCCAAAAAGTAAGGAGCATTCATCGGTTATGTAATTAAAGAAAACGTTATGTAATTAAAAAAAACGTGTAAAATGTAACGATCAAAGTCAATCCTTTGGATCTGGTAACAGACAAATCCACATTTGACAAGGTCCACTATCCATTCCCTTCGTGAGGATTTGTAGGCAAACAAACTGTAGATGGAACTCAGTCTACACAAGGCCACCATTCCTTCTGCCAGCATCGTTAAGATTTCAGGTTACATTTCTAATGCCTACATGTCTATAAGAAAGGTTAGGATGAAACTGTAAGTACTACATAATCTTATATAAAAACCATGGTGTCAATTCATTTCTGGAATAAAAAATATTTTTTCTATAAATCTAGGTTTATTATCCTGTTAATGGAGGTTGTAATTGTGTCTATAATGAAGTATCCATGTTCTAGTGATTATGGAGAGATTGCATTTTCTCTTAAAGTTTTTGGACTCATTAAAGGAAAAGGTAATATTATAATTATGGATATTAGATGACAGTTGCCAGGACCAAATGTATCTTGTGTTATTTCTTCTGGTTTAATTATATATGAAAATCATTCTCAAGCTCATGACACATTTTTTCTGTTATTTGAATTTTTACGTTAAAATAATAGAATTTACATTGCAGAAGATTTCATATTCTCCAGATTTGATTTACACAAGTCTCATGTATTGTGATATCCTTCACAAATACCTCATTACTAGTACTTGCACTTAACCTAGGTATTAGTAATAGATAAGTATTTAACATGAAATTAGCAATAACTTCTATCCTACACTATTTATCACACATTACTCTTCCATGTTTCTTAGTTTAGGGAGAAAGCAATGTTGCTTAGCCATTTATTTGATAGATATTGCTCTATTTTTGTTCCTGGATTGACAGCCCATGACTCTTTCTGCTGCCAAACTAATATTGTGTCAGTCTAGCTTTCATTAAGTCACATTTGGACATGGGCGGCAATATTTATAGATTAGACTGTAATGAGTGTGCTGTATTTTATTAGAATCTCTGAAACATTATTCATATTCGATAGTACTGTGTATAATAAAATTTTACACCAAATGGAAAGTCGTTTACAGCCAAAATTATACTTTAAAATACCAACAACATCAAACCCAAGAAATCCAGGTGGGCAAACTCCGTCTCTACTAAAAAATAAATCATCTTTGTTAATTGACATTTTTATCATGCAGTTTCCTTGTTTTTCCCAGGTATTTTTATTTTCTCTGAATATTACTTCTTTTGTCCCAATTTAGCAAGTTTATTTTGCCAAAGTCAAGGATGCTTGCCTGTGACACAGCCTCAAGAAGTTCTGGCCACATGTGCCCAAGGTGGTTGGGGGCACAGCTGGGTTTTATAGACTTTTAGGAGATATCAATTAATATGTAAGATGCACGTTGGTTTGGTCCAGAAAGGCAGGACAAGTCCAAGCAGGAGGGTGCTTCCAGGTCATAGGTAGATAAGGGACAAAGGTTGCATTCAATCAGATACCCATTTATCTCAGTGAGCAGAGGGATGATTTGAATAGAAGGGGAGGCATGTTTGCCCTTAGGCAATTCCAAACTTGTCTTTTCCTTTTAGCTTAGTGAGTTTTGGGTCCCAAGATTTATTTTCCTTTCACATTTCTCATTTTCTCATTTAAAAACCTTTGGGAGAAAGCATTTTAGAAGAAAATGAGTCTCTGGTCTCAGGTTTCATCTGGTCTTTCTTGGCTAGGACAGTTTATTTTTAGGCAGGTAAGTCTCATATTATTAGGAAAGCTCATTTTTAGCAGGTTGTAAAGTCTCATGTGTCATGAAGAGAAAACTGGGGGAGTTCGAGATCAGCCTGGCCAACATGGTGAAACCCTGTCTCTACTACAAACATAAAAATTAGCTGGGTGCAGTGGCAGATGCCTGTTATCCCAGCTACACGGAAGGCTGAGGCAGGAGAATTGCTTGAACCT
The DNA here is from genome assembly GCA_028533165.1 of Leontopithecus rosalia. NCBI lineage: Eukaryota > Metazoa > Chordata > Mammalia > Primates > Cebidae > Leontopithecus > Leontopithecus rosalia. The sequence continues at coordinate 37,107,801 of CM052668.1, forward strand.
TTGACAATTCGTTGAAAGAGTTATGATTTCTGGCCTTTTAAAAGGAGAGAGAAAGCTGAAAACAATGAGATTCCATAAAACTTTAACTTTACAATGAATAAATTATAATGTTTTATAATTTAATAAGAGTAAAGCACTACTTTAAGTAAATTTTGTAGTTTGAACTAATTCTTTAGTGTACGAGTGGTTTTTTTTTTTTTTTTGAGACAGAGTCTTGCTCTGACACCAGGCTGAAGTGCAGCGGTGTGATCTCGGCTCACTGCAACCTCTGCCTCCCAAGTTCAAGTGATTCCCCTGCCTCAGCCTCCTGAGTAGCTGGGACTACAGGTGCATGTTACCTTGCCCAACTAGCTTTTTGTATTTTAGTTGAGACTGGGTTTCACCATTTGGCAAGCATATTCTTAATCTCCTGACCTTGTGATCCACTCACCTTGGCCTCCCAAAGTGTTGGGATTACAGGCATGAGCCACCGTACTGGCCTTAAGTGGTGTGTGTGTTTGTCTTTTTTAAAATCAAAACCCAATCTCTAGAAAGACTGTTATAATTTCCATTTAATTATAGACAATTTGATCACATAAAAGTTTTTTTTTTCCATAAGTCTTACTTTGACTTAAACAGACCATTCGTGACATGCTTGGGATTTCCTGTTTGTCCTGAACATTCATCTTTCTGATACAATCAGTAATTTTATTCCAGGACAAAATTTCACATACAAGATTCTTTCTCATATAGAATTATTTTTCTTCAAGCTTTCTTACCAAAAATATTTATGTATTTATTTTTGAGACAGTCTCTCTCTGTGGCCCAGGCTGGAGTGCAATGGCTGGATCTCAGCTCAGTGCAACCTCTGCCTCCTGGGCTCAAGTGATTCTCCTGCCTTAGCCTCTAGAGTAGCTGGGATTACAGGTGCCCATTGCCATGCCTGGCTAATTTTTGCATTTGTAGTAGAGATAGGGTTTCACTGTATTGGACGGGCTGGTCTCGAACTCCTGACCTCAAATGACCCTCCCACCTTGACTGCCCAAAGTGCTGGAATTGCAAGAATGAGCCACCAGGCCCAAAAATACCTCATTATTTCTGTAACTTTTTTATTTTGAGACAGAGTCTTTATTTCTATAACTTTCTTTACATCTTTCTTGTTTCCTGGTTCCTTTTACCTTTTTTTTTTTTTTTTTTTTTTGAGACGGAGTTTCACTCTTGTTACCCAGGCTGGAGTGCAATGGTGCGATCTCAGCTCACCACAACCTCCACCTCCTGGGTTTAGGCAATTCAGGCAATTCTCCTGCCTCAGCCTCCTGAGTAGCTGGGATTACAGGCATGCGCCACCATGCCCAGCTAATTTTTTGTATCTTTAGTAGAGACAGCGTTTCACCATGTTGACCAGGATGGTCTCGATCTCTTGACCTCATGATTCACCCGCCTTGGCCTCCCAAAATGCTAGGATTACAGGCTTGAGCCACTGCGCCCAGCCCCTTTTACCTTGTTTTATACATAGCCTTTAGCTAAGCTTTGAATTTGACAAAAATTATTCACCTTCCAAAAAGGACATGGTTTTTTTTGAAGAATGTTTTCCTATAATATTTTTCCTTGGAAAATACCCAATTAATAAAACATACTTTAACTCAATATAACTTTAGATTGTAAATTATGTTGTTTGTCTACAAGTATTTATCCCATTGCATTTACCTAATTATTATCATAGTTTAGCCAGATTGTTTATGAAAACTGCAATAGTCATCATTTACATTTATAAAACCACCATTGCAAAATTGTAACTGAGACAGTGAAAGAGATTTGACCTGACTTCATCTTGCTTCTAACCTCCAAGCTGTCCTTATTCATACCTGGTCATAGGGTGGAGCTAACTCTGGGGGAAGCTAGTTTATGGATTATCTTTAAAACAAAGATGACAACAGCCCTTTCCCAAAACAAACCTTCCTTCCAGGGAACTAGGCTTCCTAAAGCCGCAAGATTAGACATTATGGTTTAGGAGTCATGCAGTTGGAGGCTGCAATAGTCTCAATCTTCCCAAATTCCTCCTGGGGATAACATCTCTATTGTGAATAGATCCCCAAGATCTGTGCTCAAGATATTGTGCAGAACTTGTACTCAGTGGATCAGATGGCACCAACCAGATTAATAAACTAGCTCATCTGGTCTCATAGCCCCCACCCAAGAACTGACTCAGCATAAAAGAACAGCTTCAATTTCCTATGATTTCGTCTGCAACCCTACCAATCAGAACTCCTGGCCACTGGCCCTCTAACCACCAAATTATTCTTAAAAATTCTGATCCCTGGTTTTCCAGGGAGATTGATTTGAGTAATAATAAAACTCATGTCTCCTGCACAGCCAGCTCTGTGTTAAGTACCCCTTCTCTATTGCAGTTATTCTGTGTTGATAAGTTGGCTCTCTCTAGGCAGTGGGCAAGGTGAACCCACTGGACAGTTACAGTTATTACTCTGTCAACCATTTTACAGCCTATGAATTTCAGGTGTTTACTTAATATCCTCAGGATTGAATATATGGCTATTTTACTAAATAATGCAAGATTTAGCTATTTCCATTAAACCTATATATATGATTACTGAGCACTCTAATGGTAAGGAGAAATTACAACCAGCTGGTTGTTAATATTAATTTTAGCCAAGACAGAACCCCAATTCATCTACTTACCTACTAGGGGTCTCAGGCTGAAGACTGCTGTCTACCATTCTAGAAGCAGGAAAAACCTGAAACTTTCCTTACTTGTTGGTAGCAAGTTCGAACTCCAGAAAGAAGTTACCTGCATTTCATTGTCATGGAAGCAGGAAAATGTACCTTTCTTGATGGAGAAAGTAAAACCTCCCCTCTAAAAAAGGAGTTGTTTGGCAAAATAAACTTTGAATCTTGACCAATTTTGGCAAGATCAGTGATTCTCTGGAGTCGGTGCTCCCAGGCCTCAGCACATTGTCCTACTGGTTTGAGCCGTAGAAACAGCTCAAGCTGGTACCAAGCACCAATAAGAGATTTGTCAAAGTCCAGGGGAATTTGTCAGAATTCCTCTATGGTTACCAAAATCTGAACACCAAATATCTGAGACAGGTCTCAGTTGATTTAGGGTTTATTTTGCCAAACTTAAGGACACACACCTGTGACATATCCTCAGAAGGTGTTGACAATATGTACCTGTGAAGATTACTTTATAAGCTATTAATATGTAGACAATTATTTTTTTCTTTTGTTTGTTTTTTTTTATATGTAACTTTTTCCATTCTATTTTCATTGTGGATCAGGTAAGCCATTGTTATTTGAGGCTATAGGATGTTTTGAAGAAACCCTGTCTGTGTTAGTTCATTTTGCACTGCTATAAAAAAATGCCTCAGACTGGGTAATTTCTAAAGAAAAAAAGAGGTTTGTTTGGCTCACAGTTCTGCAGGCTGCACAAGCATGGCACCAGCATCTGGATGGCTTCTGGTGAAGCCTTGGGAAACTTCCTGTCATGGTGGAAGGAAAAGAGGAAGCTGATATCTCACAAGGCAAAAGGGAGCAAGAGAGAGGAGGAGGTGCTAGGCTCTTTTAAACAACGACCTCTTATGTGAACTGTGAATTTGATGTTTGTACTTTGCACATGTAAGTAAGTGCATGAAGTATTTGTCTTTCTGTGTCTAGCACAGAATGTCTTCTGGGTTATTGGATCCAGTCACCGCCCCACATCCAATCCCCACCGAGATTGTTGTACCCCGACTGCTGAATAGCTTCGGCTTCTCTGGTAAGACTGGATGGAGTCCACCAGGCTCGCAAAAATCAGCTCAACTTAAGAAGAAATCATCTTAGTTTTCAATATAAGTGAGACCATAACTTTAACCTTCCAGATCTGGCAAACAAAATTCTGCTGGGTGACAGGGGCAGCGTGGAGAACAGGCCTCGCCCACCCCTGGAGGACCCCCGCGTCATCCCCGCTTTGCGGCCCAGTCAAACCCCACCTAGTTACGCCCCCTACCGCCCCGGCCTCCCATCACGCTCTCAGGCCCCCTCCCCAAGTCAGGCCGGTCTTTCCGCCCCGCCCCTTCCCAGTCGTGCCCCGCCCAGGCCCCGCCCACAGGCCGCCCAGCCTTTTCTTCCCGCTCTCTCAGTTTCCGGCACACCCGGAAGCAGATCCAGCCGGGGAAAGGCCTCGTCACTATGCGTGTGTTTTCGTCTACCTGGATTAAACGTTTGCTTCGTTCCGTGTACCTGGATTAAACATGCACTTCGCAGTCCTTTCTCCATACCCATTACCTGGGGATCGCTGCGGACCTTAAATTACCCGCAAATACCCGCAACAGCCCCTTCGTCCCAAGTAAGTCCGATTATTGCCTCCCTTTCGGTTTAAAATCTCTCAGGCTGTTCCTTTCTGCGTTAGGAACTTGTAGACAACCGCATTCAGGTCGTGTTTCTGCTTAAAACCCTTGTTGACCTCTGCTTGGGCCCCGGGCCCCTCACTCGCAGGGTGGATCCCCGCCCGTCGCGATCCCCGAGCGTCGCCCTTGTCGGCTCCTGCAGGGGAGCGCCCGCCGCCCGGCTCCTGAAGTAGCCGCTTCTCCTCCCAGGTCCTGGGATTCTGCAGACCCTCCCTGTTCTGAGACTCCGTCCCCCACCACCTTGTGTCCTCCTCAGGCCGGGTCCTTCTGCTCCCCAGGCTTCCCCTTCGCAGCCACTGCTTTCCCTGACCCCGCGTTGGGGGAGGCGACCTGAGTCTGTCTTGTGACGTCCAGTGTTCTTTCTTCCCAAATTTTACCCCACTGGAAAGTGTGCTCTTCTGCGAGGTGGGCATCTTATTCCTTCCCTTTCCTCCTGAATGTGTGGGTGAGGGGGATCGGGAGAGGAAAAGAGGGGGAGCGACGGAGCAAAAGGAAAAACCGAGGAGAAAAGAATGAGGGAGACGCATAAATATACGGCATAATGGATGATAATTTAGGGACCTGCAAAGAGCAAGAGTGAAAGAGAACAGATGGAGAAAGTAGCAGGGAAGAAAAGCACATGGAGAAATTAGGGAAAAGGGCAACCTTCAGGGAGATGAAAGGCAGCAAAATAGAGAGGGGCGGCTGAGGAGGAGGCACTGCAGACAGCGGGGAGGTGAAAGAGTTGGAGCCGCGGCTGACAGAGCCACGTGGTGCTGGGACTGAAAGACCGGGCAGTGGGTGACAAAGGAGAGCAGGAAAAACACCGAAGGGAGGTAGCCTAGGAAGTGGGAGGTGCCAGAGAGTGGGAACAAAGGAGATGTAACAGGGACGAGGGAGTTTAACTGGAGAGCGGAGAGGGAGCTCAGATGGGGGAAGAGGCAGAAATACGGGAGATTGGGGACAATCAGAACGTTTGGGGAGAAAGAGAAACAAGAGGTGACATAAATTGGGGCGCATTGGGCAGAACAGGCATAAAAGAGGGAACAAAAGAAGGGAAGAAAAACAGAAAAGGGGCAAAGAACGTGCAGAATGAGAGAGGGAAACACATGGTCGTGAAGAAAGTGGGAGAGGATCCATCCAGATGAGCGGTGAGTTGACTG